>JAIUZE010001439.1:0-45464 GCA_022085475.1 Heliosperma pusillum | reverse complement strand
ATGATAAACGTTTCACCATGATAGCTTATATGCTAGGTTATATGTTAGTTATTTGTTCATAACATGAAAAGAATATCATATTTGTTAAGGTTTTGTATTTTCCATATACATTACTTTTATGTTATTCATGTTTAATTAAACTCGACATTTCGTGGCTGGGAGAACTCGGAGTTACTCCCCACTGACTGTGGCTTCCGTGTTTATATTTAAAGCGGTTGGCAGGTTTGTGATGCATACATTGGGTACATTGACGAGCTAGCGAGCGAAGTAATTACCTTGGACCTATACTCGGTTCTTAGGATTGTATATATTATACACTCTTTTATTTCCGTATTTATACGAGAGATATGTCTCCCGTTTTGGATAATTCTTTTGTATAATATTATTTCCTTTTGTTGAACCTTTTTATTTAAGACACCTTCGTTATGTATTCTTATCTTTTATTTAGTTAAATTATATTTTTTTTTTCTTTCCGCAAATTTGAGGGTGTCACATCAAGGATGTGGATTACCACTTCATTTCCTAAACCGAGTCCCTCTTTAGTTTTTGGGATGTCGCCCGCGGTGAGTCGCGAGTCACAATCATGGGGGTGTTTTAAGATGTTTTGTGAGGGGAATAATTCTTCGGGTTTGAGATTGATTGGGGCTGCGAAAGAGGATTGTCGGGTATTCTTTCCCAATACAGTCAAGCGAAGATTCAAGAAAGAAGGTTACCTGATCGGATGAACGAAGGATGACGTCGTGAAGGGGAGGTTGAGAAGAAGGAGGGTTTTCTTTTGTTTGAATTTAGGGAGAGTGATAAGTAGTTGGAGAAAGTAAAGAGGCAAGTGGGCAAGTGGGACATTTATGGGAAGTGATTGAGCGGTTCATATCAAAGACGACGCTGATAAGTAATTTCCCGCTCAAACTGTTGGAGTCGTGTTCGCAAGAAATTAGGGGCAGACTGTTTGGGCCTAATTTCCATATGCCCGGGGAGCAGGATGCACGCTCAAGGGGAGCGTGAATCCGGGGAGAAGAGCATAAGTTGGGCAAATGAAGCGCGGCCCAAGACGTGACTTGAGGAGCACGATAGTAAACCCTATTAGGGTTTAGTCACATGGATTCAAGGGATCCAATAAAAAATGCATAACTACAAGAAAATAGTCATCCCTCTTGTATCTTCTCCATATACACAATTATTGCTAGTGAAACATTTGGCGGGATTTCGACTCCCCCGTGGTTTTTCCTTATTAGGGTTTTCCGCGTCACTAAATCCTCGTGTTATTTCTATTGCGTTCATACTAAATTACTCACAATAACTCATTTAGTTAACATATTCAACGTGAATCTATGTAGACCATTATAACCTACGCTCAAGTTATTACTCGGTAGAATTTACCCAAAACAGTAGGCAACTTCGAACATTTTTGTAGGAAGTCAATTACATGTGAAGTGTCGCTTCCCATGTTTTTCCATGGGGTACCATTTAAGCCCAGAAATAAAGATAACCTTACGCAATGTGAAACCGTCCCACAAGTTACACCATGTCACCAACCAACGTTGGTGCAGTAGATTAAGCGAGATTATCGATTACAACAACCCGAGTACAAATCATCCAATCAATGTTATTTCACAAGTCAGAATACGATGAAAATGAAAATTTGTAACATACAAATTTGTAACCATGTTCATTGCTTCGTGATTATTTTAGTAGAAGATTGTTGCTACATGCTTCTCCGTATAATATTGGTGTGCTTAAGACAGTACACCTTCACAATGAACAAAATACAATGACGAGTTGTTCTTTATGTGGTTGAGAGTTTAGAAAAAAGGGCCAAAATTCTACTAAGAACCAAAAAAACCCCATTTAAAAACCATGTTCATTGCTTCATAACTATTGTTTTAAAATCCACTGACCACCTTAGGAATTGATGCACCAGCTGCCAAGATCTGTTGTTGCTCTAACTACAAATGTGAACAGAACAAGCAAGTGTCAAACAGTTATAGTTGGATCAATACAACATAAAAGTCAAATCACTATAATAGTATATGTAATCGGGATCCTTTTCGTTCAGGGGTGGAACTAGGGATGCAAGGGGGGCTAACAAGGGCACTCGCCTTAGATGAGATCTTCGAAAAAAATTAGTCAGTTTTTTCAAAAAATTTTCAATGAACTTTAGGTTATTAATCGTTTGCCACCCTTGAACTTTTTCGCCCCCCAAGTACAATTCCTGGCTCACCCATTGTTTTCATTTATTCCCGCCTAGTGTAAACAGTTGTAAGTTCAATTTTTCTCACTCCCTAAGTTTAATGTAGGGTCAATTATTTGATGAGGTTGAGAACCAATAATGATTGTATATTGTCCTATTAGTTGAACTCAAGGAAATAGGGAGAAAGAAAGGAGGAGGATTGTATTGTCACATAATTGTAATTGTAAATGGCTTATAGCCCTACCTAAAGTACAAAACATAATTCTATTAAATATGTTATCACTAATCTTAATAATATTATTTCTTAATATCCCTTAGAAGAATCTAATTAATTTTAATATTTCATATCACATAAGAATATACTCCCTCCGTTCCGGTCAATTGTTATTCTATCATTTTGGCACAAAAATCAAGAAAAGAGTTGAGGTTATTTGTGGTTTCACTTAGTAGATGACAAATGGATAATAGTCTCATTGGGTGATCCGATTATTCTTTGAAAACCTTCTTAATATAAAAAGGACAACAATTTACTGAAACTTACACCCCAAAAAAGAATAGGACTACAATTGACCGGGACGGAGGGAATATGATATATTTTCATTTACCAAATTCTGTAACATAATTTCTTGTAACAGACGGTTTCATTGTGATTTATGATGACTGCATCTTCAATATTAATATAGAGAGTATTTAAACTAATTTCACATTCATACTGTCTGCTGTTATATACTTTTATATGCATGACTTACAAATTGTGGCTCATATAGAGTAAATATATTTGTGAAATTTACAACTACTTAAGGTGCTTACCTTCAACATAGTTTCCAGCTTGCTCTTCACAAGGGAGTACTCATTTCTCACTTGCTGTAGGCATTTTATACAACTAATACAAGTACATCAAATGTTCTCATAAGCTTATGTATTGATGAATTCGCGTCACTTATAGGTAAAACCGTCTTACGTAAATATATGAGTTCCAAAGATTTTAAGGCCGGGTTTATACCGTCACAAAAAAAAAAAAAAAAAAGTTTAAGGCAGGGTTTTTGGTTTTGACCTTTAAAACTCACCTTTTTAAACCATGACCCTTCATCATATCTTGACATAAGACAATTTTACCATTTTTATAAACTAAAAATTTCTTGGTGAAACCAAGTTAGCAAATAAATTACAGGAAAAATGAAAAAGATATACCCTTCAACGTTCTTCTCAACACAACAATTCCGGAATGAAATGCATGAGTTTTGCACCCTTTGTGCACCAATGCTAGATAGTCACAATAGACAATACTATGTCAATAATTAATTATATATTCACAAAATCTTTTACCAACTATTCAAATAATTAGTTGAATTTGTGTTCAAATAATGCAAATGTATATATTAATAAGTTTATCTATAAATTCAATGGATAAGATTTAATACTACTTTTCTTTTACATATTCTAACTAGTTGCTTCGCTAAAAAAAACAGTTAGGTTTTGCTATATTTTTTTATCGTAATTTTATCAACTAAACTAGTTGACGTGTGCTAATGTGGTATAATAACTTAGAAAAATATCAAAAATACGAGTTAAATATTTCAAATAGTTTTCTTTTTTCCACTATGACAATGTCGTTCATGTTGAATTAATAATGTCATAATAATATCATAACAATGTACAAATTTAATAGTGGTAGTAATTTAAATTTGAAGTACCTGGAACTACTGCCCTTCAATTGGTGGACATGGGCATCAAGCTTCTTGAAGTCCACATTCCCTTGTCCTCTGAAATAATCGTCCCATATACGGAGTAGTAGTTATATAAATATAATAAATGGACGCAAATTCTCATTGAAGACGTCTTCAGCTGAAAACGGGCTAAATATAGTCATTTTAACGACATATGTGACCATGTGGAAAACAAGCTGTTATAGCTTAGAATATGGTGGTGATACCATTCCGTCTTAAATGGGTCACATTTATCCCGTATTCAGCAAAAGACGAAATATAACTGTCTTTAGCGAGACTTATCGATGAATGTAGCACAAAAAAGAAATAAATGTAGTTATGTTTTATGATTAATGATTAACTAACAAAGATTTGGACATATCGTTAAGAAGCCTTTCCGAATCCTCAAAGAAAAGTTTCACAACTTCAGCTACAAAATCTGGATTACTTTCATCTTGCAGTGACTGAAGCTGAGTAAACTGTTCATTCAGGATACCCTGCAATATTATCCATATTTTTATCATAATCATTGCTTTTTTAAATTATAATATTGCTTTAAAAAAAATGATTCATACAACAATCATGTATAATAAGCTAACAACTGCATGCTACTACGGTAACAAAGCATTAATCGTAAAATTAACTAATTAAATGATTTGGGATCGGATAACACGAAATAATTACCTCATTAAACAAGGATGTTGTGTAGTCAATTAATTGATTTTGCAATTGAGCAGCTCCACTACCCATATTAGATATGGATTTATTCACTGATAGTAATTAAAGGAAAATAATAAGTTTTGTTCTATGAAGAACAAAAGGGTGTTCAATTTTAGAGATGGGTGTGCATCAAATTAGTGTTTAGTGTGTGTATTATATATAGTGAGAAAAGTCAGAAAAGAGATATTCCTTCCGTGATGAGGGTATTCTTTGTTAATAAAAGTGGAAAAAACATACTCCCTCTTATTCATAATAATTTTCCCTATTTAAGAATGGACAAAAAATTAAGGGTGTGTAATTAAATAAGGTAAAGTATTGTAGTGTGGTGAGCTGATTGAAGAGAGGGAATGTATTGTGGGGTATTATTCTGAGGTGAAGTGATTAAAATAATTATTGTTGTGGCGTAAGGTGATTAAAATCAGATAAAGTATGGGTATTGTGTGGTATTGTTGTGGGGTGATTTGATTAAAATAAGTATAAAAGTTTACCAAAAAAGAAAAGGGGAAAGTATTGTCAATAGATGAAAATGGAAAGGAGAAATGTTATTATGAATAGGAGGGAGTATTACTAATACGGAGTATTATAATACAAGATACAATAATATAAAGATATAAATATAAATAAGATAAATAATAAAATATATGTTAATATAAAATAGTGGAGAGTATCGAATTACGCTATCCGCTTCGTCATCCATTGCAGTGTTGAATTAGTTACCAAGTAATGTTCATCTCCTACAACACGACAACATGTTGAATTCATTCGGTAACAGCAAGAGGAGCAAGAGCCACCGAACCATTGATCGCCCAAATATCCAATGCTCAATAGTATTTTTTATAAAAAGAATCTATAAAAACAAAAACCACGTAGTATATAAATTGATGTTAATTTTATGATTAACAAGTACTAGTACACTATAACTCTTTTAGATAAAAAAAAATACTTTTGCACCCAAGAAGAGAAATAATCAACATTTTATTTAAACCATGATTATAAGTTTATGACCAAACCATTAATACCCAAATCAACCAAGTCTAAATAGTAACACCTTGGGCTAATGACAACATCCATAAACGTCATAGGCAAAGCAAGACGGTAAGCCCCTTTTTCAACTCGAGTCAACACTTCAAAAAGGTCCAATAAATTTTGGGCTCAATTATTTGCCACGCTTACCGAACTTCATCACAACTCTCATGGCTGACATTTAGAGAAAACCCTTATCGCCCACCTCAAACTCAATGTCTTGGCGACGCAAATCGACATAACTCTTGTCAATTTTTAGCCGCCTTCATCTTTAGTCTTATCATCTTCACTTGTTCCACCATTTCTTGAATCATCTCCGCCCCCAACACCATCGCTTCTGAGCTATCATCCCAACACACCGGGCTCTCATACTTCCTCACATATATTGTCTCAAACGGTGTCATTCTGATACTTGCACGGTATATGTTGTTGTAGTATAATTTTATCAAATTGAGTCGCTCTTCTCAAGACCCTCCAAACTCCAAGGGTCTGAAAAGTCCTCTCTGTCTGTCCATCAGTCGCTGGGTGAAAAGTAGTTACTGATTTTCTACTCAAAGCATCTGCCACAACGTTTGCTATTCCTTCATGATAAACGATTTCCATGTCATAACCATCGATTACCTTAGTGCACCTCTGTTGCCTCATGTTAAGCTCCCTTTGAGTAAAGATGTACTTCAAGCTTTTGTGATTGGAAAAAACTTTCAATGTAGCTCTGTACAAGTAATGTCTCTAAATCTTCAAGGAAAATACCATCGTAGCCAATTACAAGTCTGAGTCGGATAATTCTCTTCGTAGGGTTTTGCCTCGACACATAGGCAATCACCTTCCCTCCTTGTTGAAAGACACACCCTAAACCAAACTTAGATGCATCGGTATGAACCTCAATCTCACAACTCTCGGCCAAACGAAATTTGTTTTACTTCTGTATCAAGGCCGTCATAGGCCGAGATATTTTCGAAAGATCATTCTGAAACCTTCGATAATAACCGACCGACTCCAAAAAGCTACGGATCTCGGCGAATTTTTTTGGCGCCACCCATTTAGACACCACTTCATTCTTACTTGGATCCACCACTACTCCGTCCTTAGATGTTACATGCCAAACAAATGTCACCTTCTCAAACAAAAATTCGCACTTTGATAACTTGGCATACATTTGGTTATCTCGCAAAGTTTGCAAGTTAAGGCAATCCTTAAATGCTTCTCATGCTCCTTCCGGTTCTTAGAATATACATGAATATCATCGATGAACACCACTAGATAAACTTGTCCAATTACATACTAAAAAACACGGTTCATTAAGTCTATAAACGCCGCTTGTGCATTCGTCAATCCAAAAGGCATGACCACAAATTCGTAGTGTCTATACCTCGTTTGGAAAGTCGTCTTGGGTATATCTTTCTCCTTGATTCTTAGTTGATGATAATCGGAACTTAATTCGATCTTAGGAGAACACCACGGCTCCACTCAATTGGTTGAAAAGATCGTCAATCCTTGGCAAGGGATACTTTTTCTTCACCATGACCCGATTCAACTAACGATAATCGATGCACAACCGCATGCTGTCATCCATCTTCTTTACAAAAAGAGTCGGTGTGCCCCAAGGCGACACACTTGGCCTCACACTGTTTCTAAAATTTCCACCAACTGTTTCTCCAACTCTTCAAGTTCCTTAAGCTCTATTCATTACGTGCCTTAGATATAGGTCTCGTTCCCGGCTTCAATTGAACTCTGAAATCAACATCTCTCTTCGGCGACAACACCAAAATGTTTTTGCTGAAACACATCCTCATATTCCCCCACAACCGATATCTCCATCACCTTGGGATATTCAACTAGGGTATCTCATACATGAGAAGAGATCAAGGAATACCCCTTCCTCAACAAAGACTTAAGAGTAATGGATGCAATAAGCTTAACATTGGGTTTCTCTACGAATGCCCGATACGACACCCTAACCCGTTTAGGACCTGTCAACGACGCCTTATTTTGATGACAATATATGGTAACCTTATGTTAAGACTACCAAACCATTCCCACAATTACCTCAAATCCGCTTAAATAAAATTTTAACAACTCAATTGAAAATTCAACATCCCCAACCACCATAGATACATTCTTAAACAATTTACTAATAGATATCGACTCTAGGGGATAATAATTTCATCCTCAATTGCACTACACCATCCCACAAACCTAGAGTCAAGGAAAGGGCTCTAGACACAAAAGAATGCGACACCCCCGAATCATATAAAACAAATGAGGTTTGATTAACAAGAAAATTACCAGCTACCACATGAGCATTATATTCCGCCTCTATATTATCCATCATAAAACGCTTTCTAGTATTTTTGGGCCCCCCTTAAATGATACTAGCGAATCCCGATTGAGTAGGTTACGCATTCCGATTACCCAAGTCGATAGATCGGCCGAGAGAAGTGCCCATGTTGAAGTTACGTCCTTGGTGGTTGAAACTCTTTTTTTGTCCCCAAGAACCAACATTCTGATTTCACGTTGCACTTTGGGTGACTCCCCGTTAGTAGCTTTCCCTTGTAGCACTCAAGGTTCTCATGTTAGCACCATCAATGGTAAAATGTATCTTTTTGTAGCGCAATCGCCCACCACTTGTAGAATTGAAGTACCGAATATTTTTGAACACTCGTATAGAAACCACCACCTCTAAACCTTGGTCTCCCACTGAAGCTTGACCCACCAAAGTAATACCTGGATTAAATAAAGCCTCCTCTATTTTAGCTAGGTTGTCCACTGCTTTCACTCTACGACCTTATCTTTTATCCTTCTTTCTCTCTTAATATTTTTCCCATAACAACAAGTCTTTTCGCGTTTCCGGCCCTATTATAGACTTCCTTCACATCACTTAATGCTCCCACCGACAACTTCTGTAGAATTTCCAATGACATACCTTTTTCAAACCTCACCGATGTGACTTGGGGCTCAAATGAGTTTCCTCCACCTATGTAGAAACTTCCTTGAACCTAGTGTAATAATTATCCATTTTCATCCCTTCCGTCATCCGGAAGGTATTAAATTTGGCCCTTACTTTACATCGAATATGCACCGGTATGAATTCATCCTTCAATTGTGAATTGAAACTAGCCCACAGAATAAATTCCTCCATAGCTTCTTTCTATTACTCCCTCATGTGTCTTCGATTGGTATGCCACCACAAGCCGGCCATGACACCAAGATAAAAGGCCTCTTGGTCCACCTTCATAGACTCCACCCGTCCAAAAGCTTTAGAGCTCCCGTCTCCTTATATTTGGTAGGACGCTGCCTAGCTATGGCCGAGCTAATCGTAGTAGCACCTACAAATTTCTCTTGAGGTTCTCCCACATTAAACAATCCCGCGGTAAATGCCGCATTTTGTTCCACCCACCTCGCCACGTCTGCGGAACTGAAGAGTCTATCGATCCCATTCAAATACTCAAGGGGGGGGGGGGGAATTGAGTATAAATAAAGTATGCCTACTTTTTCGATCGTCCGTATAAGCGTGTAGTAGTAACATGTAGTTCGAATTTATTGATTAAATTCAACCCAACTAATCAATTGTAACGTGTATGGAAATAATAAAAGACGTAAACAAATAAAAGAGCACGAGACACAAAAGATTTTTGAAGTGGTTCAGTTTCAGAACTCGAAACATACATCCACTATTTTTCGATTAATAATTTTAGTACCTACTCCGGATTACAAAATTATCAACCCACTCGAACAACAAACTCTAGTTGTAACTCAAGTTCAGTACACTCGATTCAAAGTTGAGTATCGTTAAATACTCGATTCTAACTTACGTTAATAAGAAAGTGTTTTCGATTGTTATTGGTGTTCACACAATTGAACGTATAAGAAAAAAATCTAGCATTATTATCGAATAACGTATTCTCAAAGTAACGTGCAAGAATAGGTACGATTTTCGAAAAGAATGTTTTGCAAAATAAAGATTTAAAATATTTATCACAGTGCAAAATATAAAATATAGTATGAAAATCTTAGTTTTAATTGCATGGAAAGCATGGGCGGTATTTATAGTAAAGAGGCAAACTAGGTTTTAATTAAAAACCCTAGTGTTAGCCGTGACCTTTCTAGGATAATAAGAAGGATATTAGGTTAATTTACAAACCCTAATAAATCATGTGCCTCCCTTTTGTAACACGAAAGATATTAGTTTTACGTATTACTTAAACCCTAATTGAACCTAAGGCAATCACGAGTAGAACGGTACATAGGCCTTACTTGCGTGAAACCCTAGTCTATTGTTGGGCTTATTAAGATAGATTAGGGTTTAGGTTTGAACATGTATGAAACCCTATATAGCATGACAACTCATAAGTTGTTTTACTAATCAATAGAGAAGTCATAATAATATTCAAACTAAATAAATTTAAACCTTAATCTATTATAAATACTTTTCTTTAAAAAGATTGTTTAAAACTATTTTCAAAAACCGTTTTTGAAAATATAAAACAGCCGCACCAAATTTTCACAGCTCCAAAGTTATAGTAGGATCACCTATAACTTTGAGCTTGGAAAGTAAGGTTATAGTTAAAATAGCTATAACTCTACTTCCCAAATTTACTATTCAGATTACCATTATTGAACGACGACCTATACTATAAAATCTTCCTGGAGATCTTCAGTATGTTGATCATCACTGTATTCATTCAATGCACGAGCTCTTCTTCTTGAGCTCCACAAGCTTCTTTAAGAATTCGCCTTTGATCTTGAGCTTGATAGTTGCCAAAGTTATAGTATAAACACCTATAACGTTGCTTCAGCATTTCCAAAGTTATTGTAAAATGACCTATAACTTTATTTCACCTTTACTTCAGAAATCATCAAGGTTATAACTAAACTAGCTATAACTTCAAGTGTCAAACCATGCTTAATCTAACAAGACTTAAACAAACAATTACAAGCACAAGTAGACCTTGCAAAACTGACCCACCCCGAATAACCCGACTCGATAAGGCTGACCCGAGATCCTAAAGTGACCCGGAACTGCCTGACCCGAGGATGACCCGAAACCCGAATTGACCCAACCTGACCCAGACCCGACCCGAACCTTCACTGACCCGAAATAGACCCGACCCAAAATAACCGGACCCAAAACCACCGACCCACAGATGACCCGATTTGAAATGAGCCTAAATGACCCAATTTATTGTGAATAGGCGTGATAAACTGAAAATGAGACGAGATAGCCCACGTGCAGCTTAAGCTCGGCTTGGTCGAAGTCGGCGCGTGCGAGTATGACTCGACGTCGGGCTTGACTTTAAAACTAACTTGATCATATTTGACCTAAAAATGGCCTAAATAAATCGGATATGAATCTAAAATAATCCGACCCAAAATGACCCATACCCGAAATGACCCAAACCCGAAGTGACCAAAACCCAAAAGTGACCCAAACCCGAAAGTGCCCCGACCCGACCCGAAAGGTTGAGCAAACCCGATATGACCCGACCCAAACTGACCCGACCCAAACTCGACCCGCTTGACCCATTTGCCAGGTCTAAGCACAAGCGTATAAATTATATAAACATACTTGTCATTATCAAAACATAATCATATAACCATATGGTTCAACAAATTCCCCCTGTTTTGATGATGACAAGCCTCTAATGATTTGTGATTAAGGTAAGTTTCCCCTCAACATAATACTATAAAACTCATAGCAGGGTGGAAGGCAAGATCAAGATGTTCAAAGCCAAAGTATAAGCACCTAAGGACCTTAAGAGAATAAAGGTCTTGACAAGGAGCAAGCTTAGGTAAATACTCAATTCAAGGTCATTTCTTCCCCCTCTTGACATCATCGAAAAGAAGAGAACAAGAATATAAAACGACTAGAATAATACAAACCGAGGATAGAAATATAAACACAAAACGCACATTATAAACAAGGAAACCAAGTCTAACAAGCAAAATAAAATGTGTTAAGTATAAACCAAGCAAATTGTTTAACCGCCATCTGGCCCGAATAAAAGATAAAGAAATTAAAGTTCAAGAAGGGCAAAATAAGATAGGGCGAGGGAAGGTCTAGGTACAGGGTTGGCTAGGGATGGTAAGGTCGATATAACCAGGACGAGTACGATACTCCAGCTGTATAGTGCTCCACCATGACTTGCCAAATTGTTCTGAGCTGTGAGGCAGGTATCAAAGTTGAGAACTTTCAATGATAAGGCTTTAGTAGCCTCCAAAATACTAGCCACATCCTCACGAATACCTCTGCCATTTATGTATAGTGCTCCACCCTGACTTGCCAAATTGTCCAGCCTTCGTCCCTAGCAAAACACCTCATCACGCATGATGACCACACTCCGTTCAAGCTCCTTGACACGATCCTCTACCACGTGCATCCAAGCCAAAACCTCTGGTGAACCAGCCCCAACAGGAGCAGGAGCACTATGCCCTATACTTGGGACAATGGTCGACAGAACAACTGCTTGGGCGTCAAATGTTTCAGAAAAACTCGCCAAAAACGAGTTCAATTGTGCACCAATTTCCAACGTCGCACCAGACCCAGCAATAACCCCTTCCGAAGTTCTTTCAACCGGCATTCCCTTTGCTCTAAACACCAAATTAGGCCCAACAACTCCAATCTTCATCAGCTTCAAATACTTGTCCCCCATCTCATCCCTCGTCAAAACCTTATATATTTCGGGGTTCACAACCTGCTTTACCTCCAATAGATGAGTGATCCACATCACATATGGCATGTCAGCCGTAGAGGACAGTTTCTCGTTAGTAAGTGTCACACTAGACTGAACTATTCTATGAAAAACAGGACAGGGAAGATTGATTTTTCCACCCTCAAGGCAAGAATGAACAATGACCATCTCATAACTCGAGACCTTATCCCAACGCCCCCCCCCCCCCCCCCCCCCGGTACAACTGTGTTCCATAAAACAATTGAAAGGAATTTCATCTTAGGTGGAAAAGACTCAATCAGCACATAACCCGACCCCGTAGCATTAATATTGAAATATTGCTTATTCTCAAGCTTGACCGCATCGGTCACCTCACCTCATTCTGCACTTGGATTAATTACCATCCTATCATCAGCGACGGAAAACAGAGTGCAGAAGTCGGCAATGGTGAAGGTTATGGCATGACCATTAACCACCGCATGCAAACTACCATCACGAAGGGAAACTAAAGAAAAAAAATGAATTACCTCAATCGGATACACCGGACCTGAGAACTAACACACATCCTCCTATTCTTGAAATTTCAAGAAGTCGGCAAAGAACCAAAGAGCATCTATCTGACTATACCATGTCTTAAGATAATACCGGCATGCATGTAACCCGTAGTTTGAGACTCGTTTGACAAGAGTTCGATCCTTTTTGGTGAGACGGAGTTTGTCGAGCCCTTGTGCCATGGCATGGTCCATGTATTCCCAAAACAGGGTGCGCCTTATCCCGTTGCAAACCACCACCAGTTTCACTTCTTCCACCGGAGCCTCCTCCTCTATAGCCTTCTTCTTCCCCTTGTCGAGTTTTCAACGTTTCCCCACCGTACTCTGTTCCCCTTGGTCATAGTCGGGGTTAATAGGTGTCGGGTTTGTTTGGGTTGGAGAAGACATGGTATATTCTGGTTGATTTTATGGTGGAGAGGAATGGTTTTTGGGTCGGGTGGAAGGGTGGTTGCTCGAGTTGATGGTTTTGGCGCCATTGATGGTTGGTGTGAAAGTCTGAGTGGGATGAGTGTTTGAGGAGTTTTAGGGAAGTGGGAGTAATGATGGTGATTTGAGGGGTGTGAATACGTATTTATTAGAGTTGTAAATTTGACTTTTGGGGTATAGAGGGGTGAAGGGGTCGACGGTAATTATTATGGGAAGTTTGTTTGTTTGTTTTTTTTTTATGGTAAAGGAATCTTGGGTAATATGGTAAAAGATAAGGTTTAGTATATTTTGTATATTTTGGTATTTGATTAGGTAGAAATACTTGGAAATATACACACATAATATATTTACTTACCAAACTAATTTACACTTGAAATATAGCATGAGATTTTGACGTTAATACACTTACAGCGGAAAATACGGACACGGTCGTACAATCTAATATATTCTAGCGGAATTAGAAATATATATGACAAGTTTAGATACCACAAATAAACCAATTTATAACCGCAAAATCTCAAAATGTTCTCTAGCTAATGCTTTGGTTAAACTATCTGCCGATTGTTTTTCTGTACCACAAAATTAAAGTCTTATATTCCCCTTTTCTACTTGGTATCTAAGAAAGTGGTGTCTAATTTCTATGTGTTTAGTACACGAGTGTTGCGCGGGATTTTTCGAAATAATTATAGCACTCGTGTTGTCACATAAAATAGGAACACATCCAACATTTACACCATAATCAGATAATTGTTGTTTGAGCCAAAGTAATTGAGAACATACCATGGCTGAAGCAATATATTCAACTTCTGCAGTAGATAAGGCAACTGAATTTTGTTTCTTTGACCCCCCATGAGATGATGCATGGGCCAACAAATGTAGCTATGCCATATGTACTTTTTCTGTCAAGTGAACAACCTACATAATCTGCATCTGAATACCCTATGAGATCGAAATTACATTCAAGAGGGTACCATAGATTTAACTTAGATGTACCAATTAAATACCTCAAAATTATCTTAACTGCAACCATATGTGATTCTTTAGGGCACGATTTAAATCGAGTACAAACACATACACTAAACATAATATTTGGTCTACTTGCAGTTACATGGAGAAGTGAGCCAATCATACCTCATTAAGTCGTCTCATTGACAGACTTACCATCTTCATCTTTAGTTAGTTTCTTATCCGTGACCATAGGAGTGGCCATAGGATGAGAATTCTCCATTCCAAACTTTCTGACTAGCCCTTTGATGTATTTTTGTTGGTGTATCATTATACCTTTTTTTATACAACTCTGAAAAATAATGACATAGTTTATTATTAGTTGAAACGAAAATAATATCATCGACGTAAATTTGTACAACTAATATATCTGACCCCTCGAATTTCAAGATTAAGGTTGTATCGACATATCCTCTTTTAAAATCGCTTTGAAGTAAAAAAAATTGACAATTTGTCGTACCAAGCCCTTGGTGCTTATTTCAAACTCTATAACGCTTTATCTAGTTTAAAAATACGGTTTTGAAATTTGTTGTCCAAGAATACGAGGGGTTTCTCAACAAATACTTCTTCTTCCAAATATCCGTTAAGAAACGCAGTCTTAACGTCCATTTGAAATAGTTTAAGTCCTTTGTGAGCTGCAAATAAATGCTATTAACAATCTCATAGCTTCAAGTCGAGCTACGGGAGCGAATGCTTCATAGTAGTCAATCCCTTCCTGTTGATTGAACAACCAATCTTGCTTTGTTTCGTACATTAACTCATGTGTCATCCAGCTTATTTCTGAACACCCATTTTGTTTTAATAACTGATCGTTCCTTTGGACTAGAAACTAAGTGCCAAACTTTGTTCCTCTCAAATTGTTGTAATTCTTCTTGCATAGCAACGATCTTGTCTGGTTCAGTGAGGGTTTCCTTGATGTTCTTTGGTTCAATGGTATAAAGGAAGGAATAAAACGAGCAAAAGTTCTTCAACGATCTTCGTGTTTGAACACCCTTTTCTTAAGCTACCAGTGATTGAAACCATTGGATGCGAATCTTTATATTTCCACTTGGTAGAAGTCTCAGGCACTTCTTGATTAGAGTTTGGGATAGAACCTTTAAATGTTTTGGAATCATGGGTTGTTCCCCCTGAATTCAATCTCGAGGTTATAGGTAAATCAAGTTTAACTCTGGATTCACTATTCTTATTTAAATTCAAGGTTATAGCTTCATCAGCTATAACTTTGGTACTTAATTCTTTGTTTTGATAGGAAGTTATAGTATCATCAACTATAACGTCAGCTCTCTTTCCATTAACATTTGAAGGAGTCTCAAACTCATCATTTGTGCCTTCGATCTCCTTTTCTTCTTCTTCCAACTCTAGAGGATCATCCTTAGACAATTGAAAATTAGGTTCATTTTCATCTTCCTCATCATCCTGTATTGGCTTATCAAAAGAATCATTTTCATCAAATATATGATGTAAGTATAAGCGGTGTGGTAGGAGTGTCGGTCTCAGGGACGGTTGGTGTCTAAAATCGATCTAACAATCTACTAAGTCTTTTGCAAAGTCACAATGTAATATGGGTTTGGATTTGTTGACTAAACTAAATAACATTAATTAAAGGTAAATAAAAACAACAAATAGAGTCTAAAACGAGAAAGATTGGATTTTTATCAAATAAGAGAGAAAACTAGGGTGAGTGGATTCATATGGGTGGTATAGTCGGGTGAAAAAGTCGGGTTTAATAGTTTAAGGATCGTCTAGTCTAGGAAAGTGAATTGAGGCTTTCGATCTTACAACTCCCCCTCAAACCGACTCTAACTAGGTATCGCGTCACTAGATACGGTTTGCCAAACTAGCGTTTCTACGAAAAACCACGACTTTCGATCTTATGGTATTCGAAACAAGCGAGAGAATCATGCAAACTCACGTAAGCATTTCATCAAACATGTTATAAGCATAGGATGGAGACAAGACAATAATCAACTATTAAGCCCAACAAAAACACATTAACTCATACTAGAACCCATAATCCCCCACATAACCCTAGCAAGATTACTACTCACTTATATTCAAAGGAAATTCAATATTAACTAAGGATTGCAAAAGGGAATGAACAACAATGAACATCTTCTAATTAACAATGAATAGATAACAAGGATTGAAATGAAAACTTAATTAAAGGCAAGATTAAGTAAAGGAATTATACCAACTTAGAAAAAGGTGAGAACTTTGATATAATAACCAAGATTTTGTCACAAATCTTTGAATACAAACCAAGTTCCAACACTAAACCAAGTCTCAATTCCTAATTAACCAACTAATAAGCTTAATTATGGAAGATTAATAGAAGATTAAGTACTAATTCTATGAGAGTTTCAGATCTACGGTTTCGTGCCCTCTATTTACACAAGAGGGCCTATTTATAGGCTTACAAAATGGAGGAAAGATGGGCTTCGAAAGACTTCATGGGCTGGCAAGGTCACGACCGTGAAAAGTGTTTCACGGTCGTGAAAGCTGTCTCACGACCGTGAAAGTGCAAGTCACAGTCGTGAGATATGTGGCAGGGGCAGGTCCTTCTTTCACGATCAAGTCACGACCGTGAAACGAGTTTCATGACCGTGACATCTCTTTCACGACCGTGAAATGAGTTTCACGGCCGTGAGCTGAATTGCTCAAAACTCCACCTTCTTGGAAAGGCATCTCACCACCGTGAGATACGTTTCACGCCCTTGAAGTGCTTCTTTTCCTTCTTCATTTGCTTGACTTAGTTGCTTACTTCCCGACCCGCTTACCTTGATTCGGGAGGACTTTGGTGCATCGAGTAGAGCCCCAAGGGTATGTGGGGCCCCCAAGGTATGCCGTGGGTCCTCCGAGTGATCCACCTTCTTCTTTGTCGATCAAATTTAGGTAGAAATCGCCTAAAGTGGCGGTTTACCTACAAGAACACGATAAAAGCGAGAAATGTGCTCGAAGAAGGTAAAACACGTAGAAACGCTCTTAGGGAGCGTTAAAGGCAAACAATTTGAGGCAAAAAGGGGTGGAAAAGTAGGGTGAAATGACACTATATGAATATAACATGAGCACTTTCTTCGATGCATAATGTTCTTTTGTTAGAGACTTTATAAGCATTACTATGATCATAATAACCAATAAAACTAGCCTCATCACTCCTAGGATCGAGTTTACTTAACCTATTTTTTCCATTGTTATGAACAAAGCATTTACTCCCAAAGCACCGCAAGCGGGATATGTTAGGTTTTCGACATCTAAGAAGTTCATAAGGAGTTTTCTTTCAAATAGGTCTGATCATTGCACGGTTATGGATATAGCACGAAGTACTAATGGCTTCAGCCCAAAAGTTACGAGGTAGACCACTACATAGAAGCATTGTTCAAGCCATATCCTCTAGGGTTATATTCATACGTTCAACGACACCATTTTGTTGTGAGGTTCGTGGTGTAGATTAGTTGTGTCCTACACCATTAACCCTACAATATTCTATAAAAGCTTGATTATCAAATTCGATGCCAAGATCCGTAGCAATTGAAACAAGATTAGACTTATATTTTTTTGAACGAGTTTCATAAGAGAATCAAACTCATTGAAAGTCTCATATTTTGAGTGCAAGAATATAGGCCAAACATACCTCGAATAATCATCAACTAGAATGAAGACATACCTGGAACCACCTCTACTTCTTACCTTCATCGGACCACAAAGATTCATATGTACAAGTTCTAGGGCATGATTCGTGCTTACTACTCTTTTAGATTTGAAAGACGATCTCACATGCTTGCATCGAGCACAAGTGCCACACATCATCTCTTGATCAAACTTGATTTTAGCCAGGCCTTCAACCAAGTCCCACCTTTTGAGCTTATTCAAGATAGGAGAACTAATATGACCAAATCTCTTGTGCCATAGACAAGGATCATCCAACGTTACTTTCATTCATGTAAAAGAGTTAGTAGGAACATCATTCAAATCAGTCATGTATACATTCCGTTTACGATGACCTTCAAGTATAACCTTACTCGCTCGTACCTTCAATTATGATACGACAAACATTTGAGTGAAAAATGACTTTGTTACGTTTGTCACGTAATTGGGATATACTGAGTAGGTTATGCTTAAGACCACTTACTATATACACATTACTAATTGAATGAGAAGAGGATATACCGATTTTACCAACACCAATGACTTTACCTTTCTTGTTGTCTCCAAAGGTGACCTTACCACCATCAAAGGGATCAAGTGAAAGAAATATATTTTTATTTCCGGCCATGTGCCTTAAGCAACCACTATCAAGTTACCATAAGTTATTTTCTTTCACGACCACCTGCAAGACAAGTTAAATACATTTTTTAGGTACCCAAGCAAGGTTGGGTCCTTTAGTGTTATTATCCTAAATATCATATCTTTTCTAACCCAAACTTGTCTTATGATAGGTGTCTTGGCCTTTTGGTGTTGTCTGGGTTCCCGAGATTGTTACTTCTTGTGTTGATGCCTTTCCTCATGCAAATTAGATTTCTTCTTATAAACAAAACTCATATCGTAGAACCATCGATGTTTATTATTTCTGACTTCTTCTACGAGGGGTTCAGGATTTGTAGACATGTCTTCTTCTTCTTGTATTTTAGAGGCTCTGACAAAGTTCATGTTTTTGTTTAGGTGTTTTGTGTGTTTAACATAGTTTTTTATAAGATGACCCGTATGACCACAATAATTACAGGCAAGATACTCAGGTAAATTAACATATTTTCTTTTTCTGAAATCACGTTCAGAGGGAGTAGATTTTTATTTAGAGTGATCCCTACGGCCGTAACATTCATAACCTAATCCCGTTTTCATATTATTGTCAGATTCCTCAGTTAAGAAATTTAACACAGTTGTGCTATAAGTAGTTCTTTTAGGGAATTGATTTCTTTTTTTATAATTAGAGTGGTCAATCTCTATACTTTTAGAAGAACAAATTTCCCTAAGGTTATCACGAAAGGCTTGGAAACGTTTATTAAGAATCAAGACAACATCTGAGTGTTGTTTCTTAATATTCGTTATTTGAGCTTTAGTTTCCTTTAGTTGCTGAGATGAAGAGTCAATTTTCTTCTTTTGATTTGAGATTTTGATGTCTTTAACTTTTATCTCAATCTTAAGAAGTTCATTGACTTTTGTCAACCCTAAGGTTATAGCTAATAGCTTGGCCTCAAGATATTTGATGTTGAGTTTTAACTCTGAGATAATAGCTTCATTAGTTATAACTTTAGACTCAAGAGCTATTTTATCAACATTCGTGGATTCGAAGGTTGTGGGTGAATTAGCCATAACTTTAGAATTCAGCTTTCTTGTTTTGGCTTTTAGAAGTTGATTCTCTTTGGCAATGTAAAAGATTTGCTCTTTCAATTCGTTTATTTCAAGACTTTGTCCGCGACCTTGATCAAGGGTTCGCTCAAAGTAATCTATCGTAGCATTATTATGTAAATTTTTAACAAGCTTTTTAAGACGAATAAAGCTTACCTCGTCAGTTTCGCTATCTGAGTCTGATTCTCCTATCAAGCAAAATTCTGATCTAGAACTGCTAGACTCATAGTCACTGTCAGTGATTAGGTCAAGACTTATGTTGCTTAGACAGATATTTGCGACTGCCTCATCATTGGATTCTTCTTCATCTTCAGTGTCGAGCTCTCCCCAGCATGATGCTAGCATGACTTGCTTAAATTCCCTTTTGTTCTTGTCCCGTTTGGATTTGTCTTTAATCGTCTTTCGCGTGGGACAATTCTTGATCATGTGGTTCGTCTCGCCACATTTGAAGCATCCCTTATTTGTGAATGAGGGTTTTGCGTCATTAGGATTTTTGTTAAAAGGTTTGTTGTTGTTAAACTTAGATTGCTTTCCCTTAAACAAATTCTTTTTAAAACGCCTCAGAAACAAGACAGTCTCATCTTCTATATCGTCTTCACCGTCACTAACTTGCAAAGCTATACTTTTACCTTTACTAGAATCCTCATCAAGCTTGTCAAGTAGATGCTCGTGAGCCATAAGAGAACATATTAGCTCTTCAAAGGTTAGAAGAGTGAGATCTCTTACTTCTTCAATCGCAGTCACCTTGGACGTCCATCTCTGAGAGAGACTCCTAAGGAATTTCTTTACGATATCCTCAGAATCGAATTTTCTCCCTAGATTTCGGAGTTCATTCGTTATGCATAAAAAACACGGCAACATACTGTTGATTGATTCATTCTTCTCCATTGAGAAGAGTTCGTACTTTTGAATGAGTACGTCAATCCTATGCTTTTTCACAAGGATATTACCTTCGTATCAAAGTTCAAGACCATTCAATATTTCCTTGGCCGTACTACAAGACGAGAAACGATCAAACTCAGTAGTTATCTTGCCGTTTTGTAACAACGTCATGGCTTTCAATTTTTTCTCTGCTTTACGGTAGTCAGCCTCAGTATAGTCATTTTTGTCTTTCTCATATGTTGTGCCGTTTTCGGATGCAACCAATATTTTGTTAGGACCGTTTTGGATGATCTTCCAACATTCTCAATTATGTCCCTTATTATAGTGTGTCATCATGTTCTTCGAGAGACCATAGTTCTTCCCTTCAAAGATGGGAGCTTTTAGGTATTTCGATTCCATTTCACCCGAGATAAAAAGATTTAAAATAGGCAAAAAAATAAAAATGAATGGATCAGTCTTTATGCAGTTAGGCAATCAAGAGCACGAGGCTCTGATACCAATTGAAGAGTCTATTGAGCCCAAATAGTCAAGAGGGGGTGAATTGAGTATAAATAAAGTATGCCTACTTTTTTTTATTGTCCATATAAGCGTGTAGTATTAATATGTGGTTTGAATTTATCGATTAAATTCCACCCACCTAATCACTTGTAACGTGTATGGAAATAATAAAAGACGTAAACAAATAAAAGAGCACGAGACACAAAAGATTTTTGAAGTGGTTAAGTTTCAGAACTCGAAACCTACATCCACTATTTTTCGATTAATAATTTTAGTACCTACTTCGGATTACAAAATTATCAACCCACTCGAACAACAAACTCTAGTTGTAACTCAAGTTCAGTACACTCGATTCAAAGTTGAGTATCGTTAAATACTCGATTCTAACTTACATTAATAAGAAAGCGTTTTTTATTGTTCTTGGTGTTAACACAATTGAACGTATAAGAAACAAATATAGCCCTATTATCCAATAACGTATTCTCAAAGTAACGTGCAAGAATAGGTACGGCTTTTCGAAAAAAATGTTTTGCAAAATAAAGATTTAAAATATTTATCACAATGCAAGATATAAAATCTAGTATGAAAAGCTTAGTTTTAAATGCATGGGAAGCATGTGTATTTATACTAGAGAGGCAAATTTGGTTTTAATTAAAAACCCTAGTGTTAGCCGTGACCTTCTTGGACAATAAGATAGATATTAGGTTAAATTTACAAACCTTAATAAACTATGTGCCTCCCTTGTGTAACAAGAAAGATATTAGGTTTACATATTACTTAACCGCTAATTGAACCTAAGGCAATCACGGGTAGCACGGCATATAGGCCTTACTTGCGTAAAACCCTAGTCCATTGTTGGGCTTAGTAAGATAGATTAGGGTTTAGGTTTGAACATGTATGAAACCCTATATAGCATGAAAACTCATAAGTTGTTTTACTAATCAATAGAGAAATCATAATAATATTCAAAAAAAAAAAATTAAACCTTAATCTATTATAAATACTTGTCTTTAAAAATATTATTTAAAACTATTTTTAAAAACCGTTTTGAAAATATAAAACAGGCGCACCAAATTTTCACAGTTCCAAAGTTATAGTAGGATCACCTATAACTTTGAGCTTGACAAGTAAGTTTATAGTTAAAACAGCTATAACTCTACTTCCCAAATTTACTATTGAGATTAGCGTTATTGAACGTTGACCTATTCTAAAAAATCATCCTGGAGATCTTCAGTATGTTGATCACCAATGTATTCAATGCACGAGCTATTCATCTTGAGCTCCACAAGCTTCTTTAAGACTTCGTCTTTGATCTTGATCTTGATAGTCGACAAAGTTATAATAGAAACACCTATAACTTTGCTTCAGCATTGCCAAAGTTATAGTACAATGACCTATAATTTTACTTCACATTTGCTTAACAAATCATCAGGGTTATATCTAAACTAGGTATAACTTTAAGTGTCAAACCATGCCTAATCTAACAAGACTTAAACAAACAATTACAAGCAAAAGCGTATACATTATATAAACATACGTGTCATTATCAAAAGATAATCATATAACCATATGGTTTAACAGGGACTCATACCCTCAAAAGAACTTTCGGACGCTTCCTTTACTATCTTTAAAAGAGGAAAAAAGCAAAAACACAAGCCCTACCATAACCATCGAGTTGTGAATAAAAAGAAAAGAATCACTGCAGTAGTCACTCAGTCAAGTGGGGGAATCCACTCGGTCGAGTGACCAAACTCGGTCGGGTACTCCCCTTAAACGAAGGAGTGATATTACTCGACCAGATACTTATCCTCACTTGGTTGAGGTAGCCGAGTCTAGAAACATACCTGTACCTCCAAAGCAATCCACTTGGTTTAGTGGCCCAGTTTACTCGTTAAAGTGCCTCTACTTGACCGGGTACCAGCTCTACTCGTCCGAGTGCACCCTATTTTGCTCTAAAACTATCAATCTCATCAATAAAATCGTACTAACAATCCTTCAAAACAAATTATCATGCCAATCCAACATATATAATCCTCCAACATACGCACATATTCGTACTATAACCATTCCACATGCCAAATCAACATATCTCCACATCATACCATTTGCAACATCATATAAACATATCATATGACATTACATTTCATATGAATATAAGATAGCAGCATAACATTGACAAAAATTAAGCTCGTCATGTAGTTAGATCTTTCCTTAATGTCCTCGGGTTGACTATCCAGACATTTTAGTGTACTTGTGAAACCGATCGTAGTATGCACTCTTCTCTCTCTTTCACTCACGAATGGTTGGTGCCTTCGTTAAGTTGACATTAACAACACTTTTCTTTGATGAACCTTTTCACAAACTATATATATGGAGCTCCACCGATTTTCATAAATCTCGTTCACGTGACACACGTATGTAATCTCAGCAAAGATATATATTATCTCAAATAGGCCGCACGCACTTGTTACAGGAGACTAAAAAATATCCACTTTACACGACCTTCATCAACTCATTTGGGGACCCATCATACACACGATAGCTGCTCATACACTTTACCTCCTTATTTATGTTAATGTTTAATGATATTACTATCAATGGCCCTATTCGAGACATGTTTAGTCCTTTATCACTATTTTAGCCTAACGGTTTTCACTTAATGACTTTGGCATGTTATCTTATTTTTTAGATAATGAAGTCACCCAAAGGTCTGACGATGTCATCTTGACACAATCCAAATACTTCCATGGTTTATTGCATAAGCATCACATGCTTAAGTGTAAATCGGCCATCACATCGCTGACCATTCACCCTCCCCTTCACCACGATGGGAATCCCTTCATACTCAAGCTCACGGATGACCAAGCCATACTTGGCATTTTGCAATATATTTCTTTGACTATGCCAAACGTTTTATTTAACTTTAGAACACTCGCGCAATTTATGAAACAACCGACTGAACAACATTGGATTGCCCTCAAATGTCTGTTACGCATACGTCAATGACATATCCCATGTAGGTCTATGACACGTAAAGACTAGTCGCCATTAATACTAGAATTAATCTTTCAAATTAATCATTTATAAAACCAAACTTTGCTCTAACTAATCTAATTAAAAGAGTAGTACAACCTAAGTAAGGGTCGAACCCGTGAGAAAGCGGTTAGAACTAAGCTAGAGCTAAAATCCTGAATATTCACTAATTAAGACACTAATTACTAATTAAGACTAATGAAAAAATTAAGACTTACTAATTATAAAAATTCACAAACTATGGCTTTTACAATGACAAACAAGAATTGATATATGAAGAAAGGATTTGAATGTGGATGGTAACATGAGAATCATAAAAAGGCTAACATTTATGGTTGAGACCATTCAACAAATACTTTGTGTGCAAGAACGATATAAGAGAAAGATTTTACGATAAATTCTGGGTGACTTTTAACCATACAATACTCTATTTTTCTCATCTTCTCTACTTACCACTAACTTACTCATAAGAAAATGATAATCACACATTAATTTATCTTAAAATGACAATTTATCTTAAAATGAAACATCACCCAATAAACTATGAATAAGTCTCAAATGAGAACATTAATTAAGAACATAACCAAGTAATTAAGTCTAGAAAACATAACAACAAGATTAAACCATGCAGGTTGTGAAATAAAAGTATTTCCCTCTCATAAAAATGTGATCTTTCGACCAATTTCACAAGTTTACAAGTTGGCTAATGAAAGACTACACAATTTAAACCAACTATGTAGAATTTTGCACTAGTCAATTGAATAGCATGAAGGGATGATCAATTCCCACATCAATTCATTTAGGGTAAGGATTAAACACAAGAAAATAAAAACGTAAAAGATAAAAAGGATTAAAGTCATTACAATGTTAAGAGATGACAACTCGAATAAATCACACGAAGTTGAAAGTTTAACCTTCCATAGTTTGATTACATAAACTAAAATATTACACTAATAATGGAAAGATTGAGGTTTTTTTTAGACTAATACAATGTTAATACTAGAGGAAAATAGATATAATCGATGGTATTTTTAATCTCAGAATATCATCTATTTATACTAGGCACAAAAACATAGGTTAAGCTCTCCAAAATAAAGTTAAGTTTACAACCTTTTATTTTGCATGTCAAAGCTTTTGAAGTTGACCCTTGCGACACCGAGACTTTAAATCTACATTTTGGTCTTGTTTTTGCATGGCAAAGCTTACTAATTAATACACAACTACCAAAATCACACAAAGTTGCACCTAATCGGCATACAGTTCAATGCTTCACATGATTTAAATCCCAAAATAAGCTAAGTAAATGAAATTACAATAAAACACTAACATTAGTACTTAATAATACAAAACAAGTACTAAAGACCCATATATTAACATTAGTAGATAACTAAATTATTCTAATTAACACAAATTATTTGACGTTGTCAGTCTACATATGAGCATATGTCCGTTCCTACACATTTATTGTTACGCGGACTGGACAGGTGACAAAGACACATATATTTCCACATCTAGCTATATCATTTACTTGGGCGGCAATGCTATATCTTGAGCCTCTAGAAAAAGCGTGCTCTAGCCTGTCCATCCACCAAGGCGGAATTTCATGTCATTGCTACTACAAATGATAAATTTACTTGGCTATGATTGCTTTTCAATGAACTTTTTGTCTCGATCTCCTCACCCCCAGTCATCTATTAGATAACTTCATGTCACCCATTATTCTTCATATCTCGTCTTTCAACCCTGCATGAAGCATCTTAATCTTGCCTTCGACTTTGTTCGTAAACGGGTTCAACAAGGTCAATTATAAGATATATGAGGCGATGATCACTACTAAAATAAATGAAGTTAGCGACGGAGTAAAAGGGACACAAATTCTGTTACAAAAATATATTTGTAATGGAATTTTTTCAATTACCGACAGAGTCTTGATTTTGCAACGAAATATGCGATCGAAATTCCGTTGCTCATGATAATCCTATACCGTGTTAGGTTTTTCAATGGCGGGGAAGGCAGCTACGGATTTGCGACGAATTATCCATATCAAATATTATTTGCGACGGGGATTCCGTCACAAGTCTGTCGCAAGCTTTTCTTAGCATGTGACGTAATTTCCGTCACAAGTCCATCGCAAGGCTCCTTAATTCCCCGTATGACCCTAATACCTGCGGATGTTCTTACGAAACCACTAGCTCACCCATGGTTTTTTTTCCTTTCAACGACAAGCCTTACATTCGGATCGTTGCTCTTGTGAAAGCGTGTTAGGATTTTTTACTAGTTACTTTTATATTTTCATATTCAAACTATTTCCATAAATATCAAATCATGTTCATATAGCTGTAATTATTTCTCTTGCCATCTATTTGTACTTACCATATTTTGAGTCTTGTGT
Source organism: Heliosperma pusillum (assembly GCA_022085475.1). Taxonomy (NCBI): domain Eukaryota; kingdom Viridiplantae; phylum Streptophyta; class Magnoliopsida; order Caryophyllales; family Caryophyllaceae; genus Heliosperma; species Heliosperma pusillum. The sequence goes on along the minus strand of JAIUZE010001439.1, from coordinate 19,026 downwards.
GTTTTGGTAAATATAGTGTTTAGGTTAGAATTTACATGTCGATAATCTAATATTAGCATAAATAAATGCCTTTGTTATCTCAAGTTTAATGTGAATCAAAATCACAAACTTTCATTCCCCTTACAGTCTCTAAGTATGTAAGTTAACCGTATTTTTAACATTTACATTTGTTTTTTGTTAAAACTAAAATTTTATAAAATAGTTTTAGCTTTGTTAGGTATTATGTAGTAATATTTTCAATACTGCCAAATAAGAGAATTTACCAACCAGTACCATTGATAAACTCGTTTTTCAAAACTGTCAAGTTCCCAATCTCATTTAATTTTTTCTTAAGTTAAAGACCGTATCTTTTCATGCTAGGTCATTAATTTAATTATAACTATGATACCTATATTTATTTAATTAAAGAGAACTCTTGTAAGAAAACAAAATTACACATATCAAGTCTATTGAGTTGTGTTTTTTTTATAATAAAAAAAAAAGAGAGATTTATTTTAATAATCAATTTTAACCTATATCTTCCTTCTTTTTCAAAATAATATTCCTCTTTTGACTTGTTTAGGTTCTCGATATGATATTTGGACTTTGTTTTTATTTTTACTGAATTCCTCTCGTCCAAACCAAAGATAACACTTATCTAATTTAGACCATCCAAACCAAACAACCAATTCCTTTTTGGGTAACAAAGAAAACCAATTATACCTAATTTATCCTACATATTTACACAATATGTCATTACCCCAACCCCAACTAAAATTAAATACTCAAGTGCTTATACTTCCATTCCAATAATATCGTTTCATTTTCTACACATTCTTAAAACTTATACTCCCTCCCATGTTACCTTTGGTTTGGATGGGAGGGAGTATAACTTGTTGACAATTTTTTAATAACAAATTTAAATATTTAGTATGGTATATCGTCCATCCCAGTCATCGGTTTACTTATTCTATATTTGAGAGTCTCAATTATTTTTTTAGGTTTTTATGTTAGGAAGCTTTTTTTTCAAAGACATCATAAATATGACCATGACATAGGGATTAATGAATTTATTGTCAAAAATTGTAAACATCAAGATAATTTATAGGTTAAACAGAAATAGCATAGTGAAAAAGGAATAAAGTCGTTTATTAAAATTCAGCAAAAAATATCGTAGCCATGGAGGGCTCATGTTAAGTGTTGCTATGTATTTTGTTGGGGAGTACTTAACCTTTTGTTTTCCCAAAAGAAACTAGAAATTTTATGTTCACGTGTCTATAAATATCAAATGTTATCAGGTGTTAAAAAAGGTCTTACTTTTGTCTTGAGTAACTAGAATCATATATAAAGAACTTATTTCCCTTCTTAAATCCTTCAAAATAAGCTTTCACTCAACTAACCCTTCTTCATATCGCCTAATCAACCATCGCACCTCTTTTCATTCCAACATCAATTATGGATTCTCTCATCTCCTCCTCTTCATCTCATGTTCCAAATCTATCCACTTTATTTTTCATCTCCACCTCCACTCTATCGTCCTCAACATTCCCATAAAACTACCAAAAAAATTTCTTCCAACATATATGGATTTAACCATAGAATAAAGTCGAACTAGCCAATACGAAGGAAATTTAGGTTTTAAGGTCTAATAGAGATATGCGTTTGATTGGACATTTGAGAGTGTATGAATGTGATTGCTTGATATTTATTAATGAATCACGGGTATTAATACAAAGCTATATGCAAAATACAAGCCTAATTACTTAGATATATTTTAACAATAATCTACACAAAATAAGTAAGTACATAATTACGATATTTACATATATTCTTAACACACTCCCGTAGTCTTACGGGGAGGACAATAGACATTAGAACTGTCTCTGGAATCATCAAATAGCACCGAAGGGAGACCTTTTTCTAAATATATCAGTGACTTGATGTCAGGTAGGAGCACAATGAACATAAAAGTCACCACGAGCAACGTTCTTGTAAATAAATGAATGTCAAACTCAATGTGTTTAATATGTTGAAGTTGTATGACATTAACCGCAAGATAAATTGCGCTAATATTGTCGCGATAAATAAGAGTTACTTTGGTAAGAGGTGATGCAAGATTCGGAAACCACATTATCAACATCTCCATATTTTACCTTGGCACTGGAGCGAGACAAAGTAGGTTGGTGTGTTGATGTCCATAAGACAACGTTGTCACCTTAAAACACTATGTAAACACTTGTGGAACAACGAATATGCAGTGTAAACTCACAGGGAATGCAATAATGCCATCCTGAGTTCAGACTGTCCTTAAAATTAGCAAATGATTGAATCAAATTATGAAACTTTGCAAGAACGATCTTAAGAGTGTTAGGAAGGATTGTTTATAGTTTCATGAATTATAGGATTGATTTGCTATTTTTCTTGAAAATGAATACTCAAACTGATAGTACTTGAGGTTGTTTGAGACAGAATGAAACAAACATGAAATGGACAAGGATATAACAATGTTATTGACTCCCACAACTCAACACAGGAAGACAACTAAATAGTTTAACAAGTTTAATCCTCCAACCCACAGATAATCACAGGATAAGAGGATTAGACTCAACAACACAACTAATACAGCTCACAGACAATGCACAGAACTGAACTAGAGATGCTAACAGGTTCTAATCTATTAATCACAACTTGAGCACAGGTTAATAACTAACCTAGTTCAAACTACGTACAGATAATGCACAAGTTTTAGAGGTTGAGAATTGATTCCCAAATGTTTTTGTTTTCATTCAAGCTAATCTCGTTGGTTACATTCAAACAGCATGTTATATAGGCATTACAAAAGGTTGTGGACCTTATGATGTAAATCTCATCCAAGGGCTAACAATAACTCACAACTACTAACTTTACTACTTGCAAAAGTCCCCTAATGAGGACGAGCTCAATAGCTCTCAAGGACAGACAATAAAGAAGAAAAGAAAAAAACTGATCAAAAGTAGAAAAAGTGATTTTGTAGTTTTTCTGAAATGGAAAATCTTAAGTTTGTCTTCATATATGATTGCCTGGTTGCTTTCCTTGTTCTTGGGACTCCTCAAGGCTTTATTTGTGATCATATAAGCCTCCCTCAACGTGTTGATAACTATCTAAACAAAAGAAGAGTCTCATCTGGATTTAAATTCGACAACTCACCTTGTTAGACTCTTTCTGGACTTGAACTTGAATGGCATTTTTTAGGGACTTGTGCTGGACCTTTGGAAAACTTATCCTCGACAATTTTTTATTTCATAGGGTGGTCTTGATAGTGGGCCATGGTGGGGGCTGGTGACTTGACCTGATGTACCTCTTAGTAGGTTGAAAGATGACTGGTGCAAACTGAGCATTATTTTGTTGAGCTGTGTTTTGGACACCGGCATTAGATAGGGCTTGGTCAGTGGTCTGGCTAGGCTTGGCTTTTCCTTGGCTTGTGTTGGCCTGACCCTGTCTTGACTTGGCTTGGCTGTGGCTAGGCTTGGCTTGGTCATGGCTTGTCATGGCTTGGCTTGTGGCTCTTGTGGCTCTTGTGGCTCTTGTGGCTCAAGTTATGGCTTTTCTGTCTTGCCTTGGTTGAATCATGGCTTGGCCATGAGGACCCTCTGGGTTAGCTCCTGCTGCAACCTCCCCAAGTTGAAAAGGGCTTGACCTCAAGCTTAGCTCTTCTTCATCCTCAGGATCTCCATAGTAAGGTCTTATAACTCCTATGTTGAAAGTTCCATGCACTCCATTGACACCTGGTACGTAGATCAATCTTGTAAGCATTTGGCCCTACCTTCTCAATGACCTCAAAGGGGCCATCAGTTCTTGGCTGCAACTTGTTCTTTCTTTTGGAGCGAAATCTTTCCTTCTTGAGATGTATCCAGACTAAGTCTCCAGGGACAAATTCTTTCTTATGCCTAGGGACCTTATAATTCTTCTTGTACATGTCATTGGCCTTCTCAATTTGCCTTCTAACAGTCTCTTGTAACTTTATCATCTGCTCCACTCTTTTTCTTGCATCAAAGTTTACTTCTTCCCTGGGAACAACAGATAAATTAAGAGGCATTAAAGGGTTAACTCCATAGACTACCTCAAAAGGATTGTGGCCTGTTGCTGAGGATGGTGCTCTGTTGAATGCAAACTCTGCCTGAAACAAGTTCAGATCCCAGTCTTTCAAGGACTTTCTCACTATACACCTTGGTATCCTCCCCAATGTTTTGTTGGTCACCTCAGTCTGACTATCTGTATGTGGGTGGTGAGAAGTACTAAACAACAGTCTGGTATTCAAAAGCCTCCAAAGTGTCTTCCATAAATAGCTCATGAACTTGGTGTCCCTGTCAGACACTATAGTCTTAGGCACCCCATGTAACTTCACTATCTCCCCCAGGTAGGGGTGGCAATCGGGTCAGTCGGGTCGGGTTTGGGATGGGTCATGTCGGGTTCGGGTCGTATCGGGTTCGGGTCGTATCGAGTCAGACAAGCCTTTCGGGTCGGGTCGGGTCGGGTCGGGTCGTTATCGGGTCGGGTCATTTTTGGGTCAAATGATACATCGGGTCGGATCGGGTTTGGGTCCGGTCGTAATCGGGTCCGGTTATTTTTTCGCAATATTTCAATATTTTTCCATTAAATCTAATTTTAAATTATTATTTGGTTTAATTAATTCATTATTAAGTCAAACATGTCAATTTAAACAATAAATCACTTTCATTTTGATCATTATTAAGGTTAATAATTGTCAGAGCGTCAATTTAATCGGGTCAATATCGGGTCGGGTCAATGTCGGGTCGGGTTCGGGTCGGGTTCGGGTCATTGATTTTCGGGTCGTCAACGAGTTACGGGTCGTCATCGGGTCGGGTCGGGTCGGTTTTGGGTTGCAGTATTCTCGGGTCTGGTCGGGTCGGTTTTGCTCGGGTTTCGGGTCGGGTCACTCGGGTCGGGTCACTCGGGTCGGGTCAGACTTGCCAGCTCTACCCCCAGGTACAGCTCTGCAACACTAGCAGCATCATTTCTCTTCTTACAGGCTATGAAATGAGCCATTTTGCTGAACCTGTCTACCACAACCATCACAGAGTCCTTCCCTCTTTGTGTTCTTGGCAATGCTACAATGAAATCCATACTCACATCCTCCCAAGGCATGTGAGGGATTGGTAGGGGTGTATAGGGACATGCCTAGAAGGAACTCTTAGCGTGCTGGCACACTCCACATCTTCTAAGCATAATCTGCACTTCCCCTATCATTTTAGGCCAATAGAATTGGTCATGTGGGATATCTAGTGTCTTTTGGACACCAAAGTGACCTCCCAAGCCACTAGCATGTACTGCTTTGATCATCAAATTTCTGTAAGAACCCCTTGGAACACACAGCTTGTTCCCTTTGAATAAGAACCCTTTTCTGCAGAATGTAGGGTGAATCTTGTACCCTTGTTCCTTCACTCTGAGCTAACCAGTCTTCATAGAAGTCAGGGTCATCTTTGTATAGCTCCTTCATGAATTCAAACCCTAGGACCTTATGTTCCATGGTTGACAGCAATGTATACCTCCTAGACAAAGCATCTGCAACAATGTTCTGCTTGTCTTCCTTGTACTTGCTGAAGAATGCAAAGGATTGAAGAAATTCAACCCACTTGGCATGTCTATGATTCAGTTTGTGCTGGCCACTTATTTATTTCAAGGCCTCATGATCTGAATGCAATACAAAGGGCTTGGGTTTCAAATAATGGCTCCAACGCATAAGAGCTCTGACAAGGGCATATAATTCCTTATCATAGGTTGAATAGCTTAGCTTTGCCCCACTAAACTTTTCACTGAAATAGGCTACTGGCTTTCTCTCCTGAATTAGGACAGCTCCAATTCCTACCCCACTTGCATCAAACTCTACTTCAAATAGGCAATTGAAATCAGGCAGTCTGAGGACAGGTGCATCACACAAGAGCTTCTTGATGTGTTTGAAGGCTTGAAGAGCACTCTCAGTCCATTTAAACTCCCCATACTTCATGCACAGTGATGGGAGCAGCAATAGCACTGAAATTTTTGATGAATCTTCTATAAAATGAGGTTAGGCCATGAAAGCCTCTCATTTCTATGCAGTTCTTAGGGATTGACCAAGACTGAACAACAGCAACCTTGTCTTGATCCACAGAGATCTTCCTTCCTGACACCAGATACCCCAAGATTTTAACCTCTTCTGTCATGAATTTACATTTCTCCAGCTTCCCAAATTGCTTGCATTCTCTCAGAATCTCAAAGACTGATTCAAGGTGACTCAAGTGATCTTCCTGATTTTTGCTGTAAATGAGTATGTCATCAAAATAGACAACCACAAACTTACCTAAACATGGCCTTAGTACTTCTGTCATTAGTCTCATAAAAGTACTAGGTGCATTTGATAGTCCAAATGGCATAACAAGCCATTCATAGAGCCATGCTTTGTTTTGAAGGCAGTCTTCCATTCATCACCATCCCTGATTCTCACCTGATGATAGGCTTGCCTGAGGTATATCTTTGAGAAGACTCTGGACCCACTCAATTCATCTAACATATCATCCAGTCTAGGTGTGGGAAACTTGTATTTGACAGTGATATTGTTTATAGCTCTGCTGTCTATGCACATCCTCCAAGTGCCATCTTTCTTGGGCACTAGTAGAGTAGGCACTGCCCAAGGGCTCAAATATTCTCTTACAAATCCTTTGCTCATCAAATCATCAATTTGACTTTGCAGCTCCTGAGTTGCCTTAAGGTCACATATATATGCAGGCCTGTTAGGGAGTACAGATCCTAGCACAAGGTCAATCTGATGCTCAATCCCTCTTAAGGGAGGTATGCCACTAGGCAGCTCTTCAGGAAACACATCCTTGAATTGGCTTATTTATGGTTCAACTTCTGCAGAAACTTCATTTTGCTTACCCTCATGAATCTTTTTTGACATTAAGACTAGCACAGGCTATTCCTCCTTGAGCTCCTTCACCATAGCTGCCTCAGACAGAAATAAGACCCGACTAATATCCTCAGTCATGTTAGGACTCCCATAGTTCTTTTGGTTTGGTGTTAGGGGAATTAGGGTGATATTCTTGCTTCCCTGCTTGAAGGTATAAGTGTTACTCCTTCCCTGATGCACTGAGCTCTTATCAAACTCCCATGGTCTGCCTAAGAGTAGATGCATGGCAGGCATCCATTGACACTATATCACAGAGAACGTCATCCTTGTATACCTTCTTAATTGAAAAAGACACCAAACATTGCTTGTCTACCCTGACTTCATCTCCCTTGCTAACCATCTCAGCATGTAGGGTTGTAGATGAGGCTGAGTGTTTAAGTTGAGCTTGCTTACCATAGTAACAGATGCTACATTGTTGCAGCTCCCTCTATCAATAATCAAGTTACACACCCTCCCTTGGATGGTACATCTTCTTCTGAAAATGAGTAGTGACTTCTGGTCCTCTTCTGGGGTGTCTGTTGGGAGTGCATAACCCTCCACAACATCAAAGTATGACCCGTGTCAGGGTGTGCTAGGACCATGGCTTGGTCTGACTCTTCCTCATGGGACTCTTCTTCCTCCAGGACCTCCTCCTCCTCCTCCTACTCTACTAACCCTTCCTTCTCCTATGTTTCTACTTCCATAATAGTCAGTGTTTTTCTTGAGGGACAGTCTTTTCTGAAATGGCCATGGCCTTGGCATTGGAAACACTTGACCCTATTCTCAGTAATGGTGGTGTTGGGCTTCTACCCCATGATGCCCTTTCCTTTATCCAAGGTGGGTGGGGGTGCTGTTTTGGGTTTTTCAGTGATCCTAATACCACTATAAGGTCTGATCAGAAATGGTTTGACAGGTTTTGGTGTAGCAGGATTAACCTTTCCATTTGTCTCAATTCTTAGAGACTGGTTAACAACATCATCATAACACCAGAAGGGTTGCATTCTAACCTTAGAAGCAATGTTTTCGTCTATTCCCTCTAGGACCCTAGCAATTCTTTGTTCTGGTTTTTCATTTACCTCACACTGCAGTGTTAACTGCTAAAGTCTCTCAGTTAGGCCTCAACAGGTCTATCTTCTTGCTTAAGTTTAGGCAGTTTAATAAATAAGTCTTGGGTATAGTGTGTGGTGACAAACTTACTCAACATTTTCTTCTTAAGTTTGGACCAAGACTAAGGGGTTCTTTTTCTTCTCTAAGTCTTTGTTGTTTCAGGTTATTAAACCACAAAGAAGCATAGTCTTTTAACTTTAAAACAGCAACCTTAAATGACTTAACATCATTATAACCTTTATACTCAAAGATCTTCTTAATGTCCCTAATCCATTCTAGTAAGTCATCGGGTTTTAAACTACCAGTGAACTCAGGGATGTCTACCTTTAGGTGCTTTTATGTGTATCTTTGGATGGAAGCCCTGCTCTTGGTGGAATCATCTGACTCAAGATGCCCATCCTCATCTGGTGGTCTCACTAACCTTATCAAGTACATGTCGTTAATGGTGAGATGTAAGCCCTTAGTGTATATGTGGTAGCCAAGGGTAGTCTTCCCCGAGTCGATATTGCATGACGATGATATAATGAATGTTTCACATGCTTATATAATGTTATTATGAATTGCTTACTTATACTTAACATGACATGATTGAATGTATGATGTTATGTGCCTATCTACTTGCCTATATGTGTATTGATGTGATATGGCTGGGAGAACCCGGAGTTACTCACTTATGACTATCGCATTCATGTTTATGAATGAACAGGTTGTTTTCAAATGATGTTTTTGGGGTTCATGAGTGAGTTAGCGCGCGTTGGCCTTAGATGATTCACCTTTTCGATTCTAGTTTACTAGACATTTGTTAGACTTGACTACGTTTTGAGAGACTATGTCTTCGTTGTAGTATTTTTTACTTTGTACTTTGTTGTTGTTCATTTGACTTTCCTCGTACTTTGGCTTGTAAAAGTTTTTAACTCCTTATTTTCCGCAATAACTATGCATGCTTGTTTGCTTTATTTCCGCTTTCACGAGGGTTGTCACATTGTGCATACAAGAACACCATCAATTCAAATCAAAGACAAAGTAAAACACAACATTTTGCATTGATAAGTGCATGATCAATTATTAGATGTCTTCAATAATGAATATTACGATATAATCAACCGCCAAAGCCCAAGTGAAACTGAAGAATCCTTTTTCAGACTTTTATAAAAGGTTATGTTTGCGAAGAAAACATAAAATTTTTGAAAATTTGCATAAGTTATATGCACAAAATTACAAACAAGTCGGGCATCACAATCACAAATCACGGTAACGAAATCTACACTTAACAAACAAAAGGAAATAAGTCGGACCCTACAGGGTAGAAAGTCGAAGGTAAAGTTAACAAGCAGATTAAGGAGCATAGAATTTACTAACAGCTAGATTTGATCCTAAAGGAGAAGCTTATCGGGAAAGAAAAGACAGGAATGAACGGCAAATCTTTGGGTCAAAGATGAGGAAAGCCTATGCAATAGGAAAATGTTAAACACTTGAATCGCAAATAGCAAGGTCATCCAAATTGTTTATTCGAACATCTTTATTCATTATATTGGGCAAACAACTCCCACGAATTTCAGGATCAAAGCTACTCTCACCACCAATATCCAATAAGCACCAATAACTAACAAAGAACTCGTCTTTCTCATAAATACTACCCTAAAACACATATAAAACATATAAAATGTGATATCGAGTAACCTCTCAACATTACCTCTTGCTCTTCACTCCTCTAGCTCCTCCTCTATCAAGTAGTAGTCTTGGTCGGGATCCTGTAAGCTTCCACCTACAAATTTCATACAAAAGATGAGAAATTTTCATTCTTGAGAAAGACGGTCGAATTGTAAACAAGAGAAAGTCTACACCTTTCTTACCTAGAAAGGTAGTGATGAAGAAAAGGTGAAGAATGGACTAAGCTTAATCATCTGATGTTTGCTGATGACTTGCTCATTTTTTGTAAAGGGGATATTAAGTCCATCTTTATGATTGTTGAGGGTTTCAGGAGTTTTTCTAAGGCCTCTGGTTTACAGATTAATAATGATAAGTCTGATCTGATTATTAATGGGGTGGATAAGAAGATTGAGGAATTCATTCTGCTCAATACTGGATTCACCAAAGGAAGCCTACCTTTTAAATATCTTGGAGTGAACATTTCTCATAAAAGATTGTCTAAGAATGATTGTAATGTGTTGGTTGAAAAGATGACTGCTAGAATCAAGGGTTGGAATAAGAGGAAGATTTCTTATACTGGTAGACTTACATTGGTAAAATCTGTTCTGAGTACAATTCATACTTACTGGGCACAAATATTTATTCGGCCTATGGGGGTTCATGATAAACTTAAGGCAATGCGTAGGAATTTTCTTTGGGAAGGGGAGGAGACATATTCTAAGGAACCTCTTGTATCTTGGAATATCCTATGTGTGACAACCCTCGCGAATGCGGAAATAAAACATACAAACATGTGATTAATATAGCGGAAAATACGGTGTTTTTAAAACTTTTCACATGCAATTAGAAAGGTACGAGGAATGTCAATAATTACAAACCGAAATATAAAATATACTACAAAGAGACGTAGTCTCTCAAAATGTTATCCAATATCAAAGTAATTAGCAAACCTAGCTAAACAACGTCTAGAGGTGACTCATCCAGGCCAACGCCCGCTAGCTCACACCTGAACCCAAAATACCACAAGCAAAAAGCCATCCAAGCAAGCAACCTGTTCATCCATGAAAAACATGAACGCCACAATCAGTGGGGAGTAACTCCGGGTTCTCCCAGCCATATCACATTAAACGTACATAAACGGAAATACAAAAGTAGAAGCATGCATATATAGATATACATGTGAAGTACGAGAAGGATAAATAGGCAATTCAATATATAAGAATATCGATACATGAAGTACAAAGCCGTAACCATCATATGATAGATAGAGTCGGGGATGACACTCTTAGGCAACCATACACTCTCACTAGGGCTTGCATCTCACCGTTAGCGGCGTAAGTTTGATAAGATTGAGACTCGACAAACAAAACATGCCAAGTCATCCAAAGATCATGAATAATCAATCATATAATCATCCATTCAAACATACAATACGTTGACGACATCTCTCACGGTAAATGACACGCACTAGCACCGTGTACATGCAAGTATGATTAAAAGGCATCCACGGGATAAAAGATTTCCTTGAACGCATACACGATTCAATTCATTTCGTATATGTAGACTAATTTCCTCCTGGTAGAACGACGATCATAATACGGTCCTAGTCTAAATCTGGCCAGACTCCTGAAATCACATTTTCCGATTCGACATGCGATAAACATTTCGCATCCAAGACTCGGTTAATCAAAGACGCCGAGTACCCCAAATTCTGTCAACCTTCACGAAAGAGGCGGGAAAGAGCACAAGCCTCACAACAAGCGGTACGCTACATGCAAATGACACCACCTCGCAAGTATACAACATTTGACGGCCGGGTCGATCAACGCAAAGCGTTTGCCTCCCAACAACGTCTTCATATGCCCACTAACACATGCAATAAAGCAGTAAGGATACACTCCCCGTTCCGACATTCCAGCCTTACGAACGTGGAGGTAGCCAAGGGAATGAGAGTACAAAGCACATAGGAAATTAGTGCTCAAACCGTAACATGTGTAAAAACCGACTCAAGTGGGACATACCAAAAACCGTCACAAAACATGCGATACAAGCGAAGGGATTATCATATATTCGAAAAATTAATATTCAAAGTCAAACCCGAAAGTCAACAAAAGTCAAAGTTAAACCCGAAACCCGAGACCCAAACCCGACAATTTGGAGTGGGCTACAAACAAATCATCAATGCAAGAAAACTAGGTCCAAAAGGTCAAGGAAAGTCAAGGCAGGAATAGAATTCAAAGGGTCGATTTTGGGAAAAACTAGCAGCAAGAAACGCTGCCAGCGCCAGGCAACGCTGCCAGCGTCCTCACGACGCTGCCACCGTCAATGGACCCTGCCAGCGTCCTGCCTCAGGAACGCAATCCTTCATTCAAGAAAATCCCAACTTTCACTAAGGTTCAACATACAACAATCATCATTTATCATCACAAACCAACAATTCTCATATCAATTATCAACTAACAACAACCATCATCAACAACACAATTCCTATGATTACTAACCTTATTCTAAATACGATTTCTAACATAGAAAACACATTAAAACACGTAAATGATATCGAGTAACCCTTCACCGTTACCTTTTCGCGTCTTCAATCCGCGTCGATGTCCTCTTCTATCAATAAGTAGTCTTTGTCGAGGTCTTGGAGGTCACCACCTACAATTAGATAATAAAAGATGAATATAATTCACCTTTGAGAAAGACGGATAAATTGAAAAGCGAGAAAGACGGTAATTTTATTACCAATACGGATAGAGGACGATGAGAGGAAAAGAATAAGACGAACTTGAGTGAATTTGAGCGAGAAATGAAGGCGTAGCGATGATCTTAAGATCGATCAAAAATGGTGTTTAAGCTTTGGGTGGTTACTTAGTGAGGAAGAAGAGAAGTTGAATGAGGGTGAGTTAGGGTTTAATGGAGTATATGAAGGAGTAAGTGGAAACATGAAAAAAAGCCCAAAAACGTCTTAAGACATAACTTACTCGAAATCTCGCGTAAAGTCCGAAAACGAACTCGAAAATTCTAAATTAGACACGGGAAATTTAATTCTAAACTAAAACTAAATTTCGCTGAAAAGTATCCGTAAAATATTGTTACTATAAAAATAGGGTACATGTGCGGGTGTTACAATCACCCCACCTTTTAAAAAGTTTCGCCCTCGAAACTTGAGCGAAAGAAAGATACCTTAATCGAATAAGCTTGGATATTTACTACGCATAGAAGTTTCCGATTCCCACGTCTCTTCTTCAACATTAGCACATCTCCAAAAGATTTTTACTAAAGGAACAACTTTACTTCTCAACTTCTTATCCTTGCGATCTAGAATGCGGATCGGCTTCTCTTCAAATGACAAATTCGGCTCTAGCTCGGGCATTTCAGCTTGAAAGACATGGCTTGGATCACTAACGTACTTTCTCAATTGAGAAACATGGAATACATCATGAACCTTAGCCAAATTCGGGGGCAAGTCCAACTTGTAAGCAACGGCACCAATCCTTTTCACAATATCAAAGGGTCCAATGTATTTCGGGCTCAATTTACCCTTAACACCAAACCGTTTAACACCCTTCATTGGAGATACTTTCAAGAATACTTTATCACCAACTTCAAATTCTAACGGTCTTCTCCGGACATCGGCATAAGACGTTTTTTGGTCTTGAGCGGCTTTCATTCTATCACGAATGACTTTCACATGATCAATAGTCTCAACAAGAACATCGGGGCCTAAGTCACGAACATCACTCAATTGATTCCAACATATAGGACTTCGACATTTGTCTTCCATAAAGAGCTTCATAAGGAGCCATCTTGATCGAGGCATGATAACTATTGTTGTAAGAAAACTCCACCAACAATAGACTCTTTTCCCAACTAGATTGGAAGTCGAGTGCACAAGCCCTAAGCAAGTCTTCTAAAGTCTGAATAGTCCTCTCGGTCTGACCATCGGTAGCTGATAAGTGATATTTTGTATTGATTTATCCCCCGTTTTAGCTCGATTTCTATACGATTTATGCACTTTGTTAAGTGATTAACGAGCTAATACTGCTATTCTAGTTGTTTTGCGTGTTTTGACTCGTTTTTATAGGAAATGAAGCGGTTTTGCTATATTTTCCTACTTTATGGAGCAAAGACACTAGGATACGAGTTTTCAAGGAATTGATGATAGCCAGTTCACGATTTGATTACGATTCCGCTATATCTTTCCTCGAATGGACTCAATTTGGATTTTGGCTTTGAACTTTAAAAAGAAAACTCAACCCAAGTCAAGAGAAGATCAGCCCAAGCCCAATTCCGTAGTGCATTGACCAAAGACTAAGGCATAGGATTCCGTGCCTAAGATGAAAAGACGGAAAATTCCAATTACACAAAAACCCGATCGGATTGCATGATACCCGATCGGGTATTTCTGCAGGAAGACGTTACTTGGCTCTTCTTCAATCCGAGCTTAAATGGGTGGTTTAATGCATTGACTAGGGTACGAATTTGCAAGAGGATCGGCAGCCATGCAGCCTTATAAAAGCCAATGATCATTACACACAATATACATCCTATATATTACATCTTTTATCTAATAATCTAAGCATCCACTATACTTTCTTACAAGTTTTTATAGTTTTCTTAGCATTTCTCTAGTGTTTACTTAGTTTTTGTTATTGGGTATTTGTTCTTATTTTCATTCTTATATACTCATATTCCTTATCGGTAATTCTCTAATCTTATTTACTTATGCAATTTTAATCACCATGAACTATAATCTCACTAGTATCATTTTCATAATATTGTTGTTAGTAGGAAATCAATCTAAAATTAATTTAGTTAAAACCAAAGTATTATTTAGCATGTCACCTTATAATTTACCTAATCATATAATCCTTAAAAATATCATTAGAATCATTGTCGACATAATCACCATAATCACTTTAGCATTTGTATTTCATAGTTTAATTTCTCACATCTTTTTCTTACTAATCTACTTAATCACATAGATTAGATTAATTCTAATATTGTAATATTATCATTGTGTAAATAAAATAAATAGAGTTGTAATATTTGAAATGAATTACGAGTTAAATGAATTATAAGAAGAGTAGTTACCAATTGAACCATCTAAATTGTTTCTTCCTTTGGTCGTGTCAAATTCTATAACTTTGTTTAGTGGCCATAAACAATTGTTTGTATTAGTCATTTCTATCTTTTTGACGAGAGTTGGGATAGGAATTAGGACTATCAATAGGGGTTTAGTGACTTAACCATGCTGAAAGGACGTTAGGACCCACTAAAAGGTCGGTACGAATTCGGAAGGAATATACCGCTACAAGGCCTAGACAATCATAAGTAATTCTAATATTGGTATCTATGAGACTTTTAATGAGTTTTACATGTATTTCTCTTTCACTATATCAACTTGATTAGTTAGTTTACTTTATCGTTTTAAATAGTTTATTTTATTGTCATTTTATTTCTATTATTAGATAGTTTATTTTACCGCATTAGATAGTTTATTTCGTTGTTATCTAGTTAGTTTATTTTATCGCCTTTCTATTCCCGTTTTTAGTTAGTTACTTTATTATTATTGTCCTGTTTATTAGTGTAGTTAGTTAGACTTTTAATATTGTCATTTAAATACCGTCTTTAGTTAGAAATTAGTTGTCAATATTCGGATCAGAGGACTTCCCCGATCGGGTACGTGACAACCCGATCGGGTAAGTTGTCATTTCTGGGTTTTTTATTTTGCAATTTACATATTTGTTCTTACATATCGTCATTTATATTCTTGTCATTTTATTTTATGTTAATAGTTTAGACAAACAACTCAAGTGACCCGATTTTAAATGAAAACCAATCCATAACAATTCATAAGTAACACGTACTCCCTGAGGATCGACACCCTACTTCCCTAATTACATTCCTTATGTTGTTAGCCTAGTCCGGGTAAATTATTTTTGTTCGGGACCGCGACAGAATCGACCAAATTTTGGCGCCGTTGCCGGGGAGCACGGTTCTGTTTATTTATGAATTGTTGGTTTTTATTTCTACCATTTTTTAGGTGCAACCGTACCTAATTCATTTCTAACTTTCTCTTTTGTGTTTTTCTTGTAGGTTGATAAAATGGTGCTAACTAGAGAAGATCCAAGGTACCGGGTTTTTGCGCTTGCCAGTGGGATCCTAAGGGTCCATTTGACTTTGATTGCTCTCATCGAGGGTAACCAATTTAGAGGAAAGCCAAACGAAAACCCGTCTCATCATCTTCAAACCTTTTGTGAGTTTTGTCAAAACATAGTGAGGGAGGGAATCACGCAAAATGAAATTAGAGAAACACTTTTCCCTTTATCACTAAAGGGAGAAGCCAAATGGTGGTTCACCCGTCGCTTAAAAGAAGCCACAAGATCTATGCAGTGGGAAGAGATTGTCGTCGCTTTTCACCGTAGGTTTAGAACCAATTTATCAAACCTGTCCAGTAAATCACAAAATGAAAGAGGGGAAGGTTCGCAAACCAATGGGGGAGAGCGAAAGAAGAGTCGAGTGGAAACTTCAAATGAAGTTGACACTACCATTTCCTTAGCTTGTCCCAGTCAATCCAATGAAACCACCCCGAAAAGTACATTATATCGTCCCAAAGCTTTCAACCCATTTACCTCAATTACAACACCATGCGAACTTTGTGGTGGGATAGGGCATATACCTCAACAATGTGGGAACAAACTCACAACCTTAAACCCCTTTCACCCACAAGTTCATCAAACCCAACTTACTCATACACCACAATACCCACCTTTTCAAAATGGTCTAATAGATGTCAAGTTAAGGGAGATAACCCAAACCCAACATAACATGAGCTCTTACTTCCTTTCTAGCCTAAACTCAATCAAATCAGCCATTATATCTCTCCAAAAGAGAGTGGAAGAGTTGACTCCATCGAGTTCTAGTCATAATACCCAAGAGAGAGACGTGCCATCAATTGTCACAATTGACATGATTAGTGACAAACCTTGTGATCACCCTCTTGGGAATGAAAAGAGTAAGGAGACAATTTATAGGTTACCCCATGAACTTAGCAACAATCCAACGCTATCCAAACCAACCAAAGCCCTTACACGTGAGGAGACATCTCGTCTCGAAGCTTTGCTCATGTCAATGATAAAAGCACAAGGGAAATTGGAAGAAATGATTGAAGAGGCAAATTTGGCAACAAACGAGGCTCTTTCAAAGTTAGAAGAAAGGATTGACAAGATATCTAAGGAAAAAGAAGCAACCAAGGATAATCACAAGGAGCCTAACCTTGAAGAAGGGAAGATCCTCATTCCCTCCAAACTTAAAGATCCAGGTTGTTTCAACCTTTCTTTCACCATGTGTTTTCATAAGGTAAGAGGTGCATTGTGTGACTTAGGAGCTTCAATTAGCGTCATGCCTTTTGATGTCTATCATGAACATTGCCCCATACAAATAAAATTCACTAGTACTAGCCTCCAACTTGCCGATGGATCTATGCATACTCCGGCAGGAATTGTGGAAGATGTCCCAATACGGATTGGGTACTTCCTCGTCCCCGTCGATTTTTATGTAATATTTTCAAAAGGAGAAAGGGATGACCATATCATATTAGGGAGACCCTTCCTAAACACGGTTGGAGCATGTATTGATGTGAAAGGAGAAAGGATCACATTTGAAATAGGTGGATCGAGTGCCACCTTTGACAAAAAGGGGGATGTGTTGAGCGTTGGGGATGGCGACCTCTAAGCTTTCAAAGCTGCGGAGGAATGACGAGATTGCCATTGGTGTTGGTAAAAAGGTAAATGAGGAAACTTCAAGGGCGAATCCAGCTACTAGGAGCTAAAATCCCTTCATAAGGCTTAAGGGGGGATAGAACAACAAAGTCTAGCATGACTCAAAATGCGCTTGTCGGGAGGCAACCCGTCTTTTTCTTTTTCTTTTTCTTTATGCATTCTTTTTCTTTTACTTATTAGACAATGATTTTTATTTTGGATTATTATTTTTGGACTCTATATTTTTGGATTTTATGTTGTAATAGTTAGGAACATTTTCTTCTTTTTGCTTGTTATTATGCATATTTCGTCAATAGATTTTCGTACTTAGAATCAGAGGACCTATTGAGACAAGACGAAGCTATCCTTGGCACAAGTTGTCAAGATCACTAAGGTTAGTAAGTATGTGCAAGGACATAACCAAAAGGTAAGAGTAAGTGGCAAAGAAAATAGACACAAAATCCGGTCCAGCAGGTTTCCCCGATCGGATTCATGTCTACCCGATCGGGTAAATGGTCTGTTTCGTGTTTTACTCTATTTTCTTCTATAAAACCCATTTGCTACCCTTTTGCTTACTACCTTATACCCGTGTTCTTCAATATCAAAGCTGAAATTTTCTCAAAACCCCCAATTCTTAGTCTATTCTTGCAAAATTTGTTCTTATAGTTCATGAAGAGCAACTACTAATCATCATCAAGTAAGTTATTTCTACTTTAGTTACTTAAATCTCTCTATATTTTTCAGAAATCCAACATAAACAAACCCTAACTCCAATTTGGGGGTTCTTGATTTTGATTGTAAAACTTGTTTAATTTGGATTTCTAATGATTCTTACATGCTATAGAGTGAATTCTAGTAATTAATTAGGATGATTACTTTGATTTGGATATTTATTTGCTAATTTGGATGCTCATCTTTTCTTATGCTAAGAGCTTTTGTTTAAGTGATAGTATGATGCTTGAATTCATGCCTTACACTATGCACTTATGGTCTTATTATGATAATTTAGCATTAGTACCTTAGATAGTAGCCAAATTCATGATTCAAGTATAGGTTGCTCACCTAATTAACACTTTGCTATGCTTATAACATCCATTTGTGCTTAAAGATAGCATGACAATGTTTTACTAAGGTCACTATACTTGAATTTGTGCTTAAAGCTTAGTATTATACTCCCTCTATTCAAGTCCAAACACAACATTTCTCTTTTACACGTTTGCCAATGCACGAATTGTAACGTAAATATCTCGAGTTTTACTTTATAAAAAAATATAAAAATTTGATAATCTTATTGTACTTATAAAGGCGAATCAAACAAGATCTCACATGACCATATTTTATCTTACATATTGCAAGAAATCATAAAGATTCTCTTCACTCATGAATAGTGTCAAAAAAAGAAATGTTGTATTTGGACTTGAATGGAGGGAGTAACACTTATGACTATCAAATTGTGTTTACAAATGAAGTGTTTTAATACTAGTTATTTGTAGAAAACGGCACCTACACTAAGGAAATCAAAGAGGGCAAGAACCTCCACTCAAGGAGAGAGTAGTAGAGCACAAGAGGAGGATATTGAAATGCTTGATGCTAATGATCAACCCG
>JAIUZE010001437.1:0-146608 GCA_022085475.1 Heliosperma pusillum | reverse complement strand
CTCATTTTGTGGCTCCCAAAAATTTTCTCAAGGCACAAATTAAAACAAATACTCCGCAATTATTTTCTCATTTTTGGAGAAGAATTCGGATCCTACAACCATCTTGTGTTGAGCCTGACTCAACTTGCAACAATCCAAGAAGAAAGAAAAGAAAAAAGAAAAGAAGACGGAAAAGGAACTGTCGGTCGACTGGAGAATCTCATTCGGTCGTCAAAAATTCGGATTATATCTCTTCTTCTTTTGACACTAACACGCCTGTTGTTTGTGAGCCCAATTCTGAGGAGGGCTTTCATTCTCCATCATCTATGGTTGTCAACCACTCCAATTTGTTGAATCCTCCTAGTATTCCTCCTTTTCATTGTCAACCGTTCGTCTTTTCATCGTCAAAGTCACATGGTACGAAAATCTTCATTGCTAAAAGGCAAGTAACAAAGAAGCGAAGCAAAGGGGATGAATCTCCAAGACATAATCTCTATACTTTCTCAGGTAATTCTCCACGTCCTCGTGACGTGAGTGTGTCTTGTTGCAGGTACTCTCCTAAAGCTCAAATAATGAAGAAAAGAAAAGAATTGTCATCCGAAGTGTGCTGCTCAAGCAATCCTCCGAAAAAAGCCTTTGTCTTAAATCGTCCTAGTCTTAGTTTAATTTCTTGTGCCAATAATGTAGTAGTTGCGTCTGACTTAGAAAGTCAGATGTGCATTGTGTAACGTACTTTCGTCTTTCCATCTGTCAAAAAAAAAAAAAAAAAAAAAAAAAAAAAACAAAAAAAGACGAATGTATATATACTCCCTCCCTCCAAACCAAAGTTACATGGGAGGGAGCACAAGTTGTAAGAAAAGTTGATCAATGAAGGTAGTACTAGTTTTATGCCCGTGCAAAATTGCACGGGTATGTTTTTAATAAAGTAAGTATATTCAGTTATAATTTAAAATACACAACGATTTGTATATGCCTGATGACCTGTTTTATTATTACCCAATTTTGATGCACTACTTTAATTGTCTTTTCATTTTGCATTTATATACTCCTGAATATTTGTTTTAATTAATAAATTCATAGTCTTTGTTCTTTATATTAAAATGCAAATATATATACTAATATCATATCACAATTATTTATAGTTTTCTACATACTTATGGTTAAGGAAGGAATTGTAACTTTAAACCTAAAAAGTGAAAAAGGAATACCATCGTGAGAGGGCGGGAATATTATGTAATCTATAAAACTCGGTCTATAACTTAATTAAATTCATTCAAATTCGATGAAATTGCAATATTCTGTAGTTTGTAATGTACGTGAAGAAAGTTTTAAAAAAGCTACTACTTCCGATGAGTATAAAGGGGTATATTAAGCAAAATAATGTAATATGAACTTCAATCACCTTAAAAACAAAGTCATATTTTTAACCACCTTTCTTAAGATCGACCATAGATTTGAAAAACTAAAATTGAAGATATAATTTGAATTAAAGTTATAAAATAAATGCCACGGTAAAACACACAATGGATAAGACTGAATTTCATAAAAAAAATAGTCAATGACATTCAAATTCTGATTTTTGTTTTCTTTAATTACTTAGATATATCATATACGTTTATCATTGTCGCAGATAAGGAATATCAAACCATCAACTATATTTGTCAAATTTGTTTTTCTTTTTAATTTATATACATTTGTAATTTAAACTTATTGTTTTTTTGTTAAAGGATTGAAAAATGAGAGAAAGTAAAATTTTAAAAAGTCATGGACAAAGTTGAAACAAAAATGTCAAGACGTTAATATTTTGTCGAAAGTCTAGAAAACTTGCCTTGATATACCTGTCTATAAGACTATAATATGATTATGAGATTTATTTTGGGTCTACTATATTTATATTTATCACATCATGCACGAAAAATGCCACAACCTATATTACTCCCTTATGATCTGGCGAAATCAACCCAACCCGAAAAGGTTAACCTGAAACCCGAATTTAATCTGAAATACAGCACCTCAATGTAACCCAAAGCCCGAAAACACTCAAAATCCAAAATAACCCGACCCATACTAACTTGTTAATGTCAAAAACCCAACTCGATTAACCGGTCAGGTCAACTCCATTGTACTCTTTCTAACTCAACATAATAAGTTACGTTTTTTTTTTGCCAATTTCCTTTTACTTAAGTCAATAATTATACCCTTACCTTATTTTTACTAATTTTTTACTAATAAATTAATTTTTTTGTAATAAGAATTAACAAAATCCACCGTATAATCGTTTAAAGCTTTAAAAGGGTCAAATCTTAGCAAGTGACAATAATAAAGACAAAAATTTTGGTATTCTCTAGGCAATAAGCGTGATAATTTAATATATATTTGACCCGTTTTAAACTTAAAACGGATAGTGTCCGTCTTCAATGAGAATTTGTGATTATATCTAGTTAACCTAAACCAAAACTAAGCCCATCATCATATATATACATACAGCTACCTCTATCTCTCGCTAGTGCACATATCAGCCTCCTTCTTCATCTTCTATCTGATCTCTCCCTTTTGCAATATTACATCATCTCCCTTAGTTACACTAAGCTCATTACCTACCATCTAAACCCAGAATATTACCCATCTTTTACCCCTTTCTTTTTGAGAACGAATAATCTGATATAGAAACTGAGATCTATGTTTGCATGTTACAAAAGCTTAATTTTTGGTTAGTAATAATAATTTTCGATTTACTTTACAATTTCTTTTATTTAAATTTTTGGTTGGTATTTTGAATCTATCTATATTTTGAATCTATCTATTTTTCGAGATTGGAGATTTTAATTGTAGTCAAAGATCTTTAAAAAAATATACTGCTCAACTGCCGTTTTTAAATGTTTTTAAGATTAGTGTTATTATTATTAGTGTCAATAAATTATATTTAATGGGAATTAGATTAAAGGATCATCAATTTTTTTTTTTATATTGATGATGAAAAATTATTTAATAAATTGTTCGAACTAATTTTTTAGTTTTCACATCAATAGAAAATTTATGGAACTATAAATAAATCATTGTCTATTTCAAGTATTAAAAGAAAGCAGTTGCAATTTTACCAAAAAAGAAAGCAGAAAAATATGATGTAACTATTGGCAAAAGGAAAAGTTGTATTGATGACGTGGGTTACCACATTAATACGGAGGCATTTTGCAAATTCTGCGTTTTGCAATTAAATGGTGTATTAATTAAATGGTGTATTTAATAGTGGGGTATATGTGAGGTCCACTGGAAAAACAACCTGGCATGCTGATGTGGGTGCAGGAAATTGCTTGAAATGTTTTCCTTTTAATAACAGTAGGATTTGAAGTGGTGTGTTTTATTAAGTAGTGTGACTTTCTCAAGTGTTTTGTCAACTCAAAGTGATGTACATGTACTTGTACATATTAGGGTTTTAAATAGAGGTTTGCTATATCTCCACATTTATCAACAATATATGTTGTACGATTCGAATTTATAGGGGGATCGATTTATTATATACTCCGTATTTATCAACAACATGTTATATGATTCGAATCTATAGGAGCATCGATTGTTTCGAATATTCAAAATTTGATTTAGAGTAGTTGACGGTTTTGTTGTAGAATTTATTTTTGAAGTACGAGAAATAGTATCGTAAAGATGTTTATATATAGAGATATATCTTTTTTTTGTATAATTGGTAATTACGTTATGTTGGTTTAGAAATGTTGTATTTCCATAAGAATAGAATACATTATAAGGATTAGGCTTTATTTTCTACCTAGTTATGGTAAGTTGCATGAAATCAATCACATTTTGTTGACCGGATTTATTATGTTCGCATTTATTATGTTCGCACCTACGATACATTGCGCATTTTGTTTATGCTTGTGATCATATGATATAAAAAATCAACTTTTATGGAAAAACTGTATCATGTTCGCACTTACGATATACTACTTGTTTGGGGGGTTTCAAACTTCTAAAATATCATCGTGTGTTTGTAAGACGGATTGTGAGAATCGATTACTTGTATCCTTTAGAAATTTATTAGTGTCCTACTCGTTATTAAAGCTAAAAACTCAATCTAATAATTATTCATACTTTAAAAGCTTAATCTAATAATTATTCATACTTTAAAAGCTCGATCTATCATTTATTTTTAGGATTATTTCATAGGAATAATCCATCTTAGTGGTGTTTAACTTATATTAATGTGTTATTTATATTAACTCACATTAATGTGTACTATCCCACGCCCTTCCCAACTTGCACTTAGCCAAAATTGTGACCAACTATTTCCGGTGAACTTATTTGTCCTTAAATTTCTCTGCCTTTTTTTTCTCCATTTCATCTTCTTCTTTATCATTCTTCCTTATATAAATGTATGGATCGGATTTGTAAACGAGAGGAGGTTAATTCCTTCAAACTCCTAGGTTAAAAATTGAATCATACCATGTTATTATATGATTGAAGTATGATTAAATTGCATATGGTGAAGGACTTGCGTAATAAGCTTGTGAAGACTCGTCATCCGTCGGCGGTGACGCAGTGTATTGTACTCGTGTAAGTATTATTGGTGTTGGTCAGTTGGTGTCGAGAATACTAAGTGAGATTGGCGTTGGCAATGTGACTGATCTCTGACGGTGGTCGGCGACGTGGTTAGGTGGGTAGATGGTAAAGGTGGTGGTCTGTCGCTGGTGGTGGTTGTAGGTGGTCGGTGACTTAGGTGTTAGTGAGGGAGAAAGTTAAGATAGAAGGATTTGTGAGAGGTAAAGGGTTGTTAGGAATAAAAGGGAAACTCATCATACTCATCAACCGGTTTATAAGGTAGGTGGTCACCTGAGTCTATAATGAGAAAAGTGTGTAATAGTTCGTATTAATGTGAGTTAATATGAAGATTGGATTAATATAAGATGGACAATATAAGATGGACAGTAAGTTGTTTGGTTTTGCAATGCCTACATTTAACTAAACAATATTTTCTAATTCACATGCAAATCATGTGATATGCCACTTCCCAGGCATTGTAAGTTCCCGTATGTAACCAAACGACTCCTAATAGAATGGATTATTCCTATGAAACATCTTACAAACTCCATCCTCTCGCCTCAAAATTTCAGCAACATCTTCTCTCAAAACTCTAATACCCTCATTAAAACTTCATTTATCTCAAAACTTCAAACTCTCATATCTGCCTCACTTTTCAACCAAATGCATTAGTTTTTAGATCAATCTTCTACTCTCTTCATCCTCTATCTATCTAGGTAAGAAAGGTGTCAACTTTCTCTTCTATTCAATTTGTACGTCTTTCTCTAAGGTGAGAAATTCTCATCTTTTTGTATTCTAATTATAGGTGGAGACTTAGAAGACCCCGGAAAAAGACTATTTTCTTGTTGAAGAAGACCTTGAAAAGTAGCCGAGCCAAGGTAATGTAGACGGATTACTCGATATCACATTGTTTGTGTAGTTGCTTGTGTTAGTTTAGAATTGCACATGATAAATATGAATTCTTTAAGTTGAGTTTATCTCATTTTTATTGTTTATGTATGTTGAATGTTAGATGAGACTCATATGATATTGGTTGTCATGTCGTTGTTAGAAATATGTTGATGAATGCTTGACTTTGGAACTAGAGTTGATGTTGGTGAAACTTTGGTAAAGTTGGGTTTGTTTTGTTGATTTAAATGATGATTTTTAATGTCTTTAATACGACCACGACTGATCCGGAAATGCAATTTCTGGAAAAAAGAGCATGTCGTATCAATAGAGAATTTTTAACCTATTTTATTCTTATCAAAGCAGTACAAAGTCATTGCTTATTTCTGGTATGATCTTGTATGTTGAGTTTAGATTTTGAAGATTCATCTTGAAACCCAAGGAATGGGATGAAGATTCATGTTTGTGCCTCGTGTGACGTCAGCGGGTGAAATATCACCCGGTCGGGTGACGACCGAGCGAAATTTCGCCCGACACAAAAGTTGTCCTGAATGGCCTAAAAATGGTCTGGGAGCCGGTGGGTGAAATTTCACCCGACGAGTGAAGTTTTCCTACATCGACCCCTTTTTCGTAAAATGGTCATATCTTCTTCGTTACTTATTTTTTTTAGCGTGTTACCTACTGTTGGAACCGTAAGAAGATAAAGCTATCACCTCCACCCATAATTTCTGCATTTTCATCCCTAGAACTCGACTTATGACCGTTTAAAGTTTACCCTTGTTTTAGATGGTTTCCGAACATGTTGTTTTGGGATGGACCTTATGTTTCTTATGGATTATACTTCTTAAACCTGGTATAATGCTTATTTATTATATATTGACTCTTTATTATCATTGTTAAACCTATATGATGCCTCATCCATATGTTTGTTGTCAATTTTGGATAATTCACTCACTCGAGTCATGTATGTCCCGAGTAGTCGGTTGAGTCATGTTTGATGGATGTTATGTGACTCTCATTTCCCGTTTGTACCCTTATATTATTAAACTTTATGTCGGAGCGATAGGGGTTCATTCTATTATATATTAGTAGAGATATGACGACGTTGTTGGGAGGCGAACGCTTCGCGTTGATCGACCCGGCCCTAAAATGTTGTAATCTTGTGAGGTGGTGTTCTTGCATGTAGCGTACTTGCTTGCTTTATCTTGACCCCATTGTCCGTGTGATTTAGTCGGAAGATGGTATTTGTGCTCTTTCTGCCTCTTCCGTGTGGGTTTAGCCGAATTTGAGGTACTCGGCTTTCGCGGGTGTTTAGCCGAATGATCGAGTCTTGGATGCGAGGGTTTATCGCATGTCGAACCGGGAGGGTTTATCCCCGAGAGTCTGACCAGGTTTAGACTAGAACTTCTTTCTCGTTGTCCTATCGGGAGGATTAGAGTTTTGAGTATACAAAATGTTTATCGTATACGGTTCATGGAAACGCTTATTATCCTGTGGACTTGTTTGTCTTGCTTGCAAAGTATAGATGCTATTGCGTTTCATTTACCGTGAGAGTGTGTTTACATCACATGATGGTTTGTTGGATGTATAATGGATGGTTGGATGCCTTGTACTGTCTTGTGTGTCATATCCAACCTCTTCAACTATATGGTTACTAGCGGTGAGGTGCAAGCCGTTAGTAGCAATATAGTTGCCAATGTGAGTCCTCCCTAGGTCATGATTATATGATGATGATATTGTCGATACTCACATGTTTATATCGCAAATATGTAATGTTATCTTCTTTTCGGCATGATACTTATATATGTATGATGATGTATATTTATATGCTTTAATTATGTTCGTTATGATGTGATATGACTGGGAGAAACTGACTGTGGCATTCATGTTTTATGAATGAACATGTAATAGTTGTGCATTTTTGGGGTGTAGACCGTGTGAGCTAGCGGGCGTTGACTCTCGACGTTTTACCTTGCGCTTAGACTCTAGTTTTCTAGACTCATATTTGTTTTGAGAGACTATGTCTCCCCATTGTAGCTACTTTATTTATTGTTGGTTTGCTTGACATCTCGAACAATGAGGACGAGGTGCTCAAGTTGTTCCATTATCAATATCAAGCATTCAATCCGCCAAACGTCAAATAAGAGGCCTCAGAAGAGAATAATGATGATTAGGAGTTAGATCTAAGCTTGAGTCAGAGTACGAATATGAGTCTTAGAATCTCTTTTCCCAAATTCTAGAGTATGTTGTTTGTCTTCACTTTAATTCCAAGTGACAGGCTGAGGGTTGTCCCATGAGTCACGCATGTCTTTGAAGTCTTTGTCAATTCATTTTTATATCTCAATAAAAGTACAATTTTCAATTTAATATAAACGTTTATTGATGTCAATTGATTGTTGCTTATTACAATGTAAGATGATATATATATACTACTCCTATTGCTAAGCTATTTACGGTAAAGATTACCTTAATCGGTATAGAATATTTACAATAGGAAATAAGGGATTGTGGCCTTGATTATTGCAACGGCTATATTCCGTCTATTGTGGTGCAACGACTAGTGTGGGCTTGGCTATTACCCCCCCTCAAGTTGGAGCGGGGATGTTGGAGACGCCCAACTTGGAAAGAAGATCATCAAACGATGTGCGACCGAGAGCTTTTGTAAGTATATCGGCGAGTTGTTGACTAGTGTGGACGTAGCTTGGAGAGATGACACCTTTTAGTATTTCGTCACGAATAAAGTGACAATCGATTTCGATGTGTTTGGTGCGTTCGTGGAAGACCGGATTGCGGGCTATGTGAATGGCCGACTTATTATCACACATGAGTGGTATGGGCCGAGTGTGATGAACACCGAGGAAGGATAGCAGGCCTATGAGCCATTTTAATTCGCATGTGGAAGACTCGGTATCGGTGCGGCGGAGAAGGCCTTGGCCTGGTCGTGATTTTAAATAGTGCACGACTTGGAGAGCAGCCGACCAGTGATCCATAGTCGGGGCAGGCATAAATTGAGCGAGAATATGTACGGAGTACGTAAGTTCAGGCCGGGTGATAGTGAGGTAGACCAAGCGACCGACAAGACGACGATAGGGCTGAGGATTGGTCAGGGGTGCGGCTGTAGAGAGGCCCAAATGATGATTGGGTTCGAGTGGGACGTGAGTTGGTTTGGACCCGAGTAAGCCGGTTTCGGTGAGGATATCAAGAGCATATTTCCGCTGGGAGATAAAGATGCCAGTGCCGTTGCGAGCGATTTCGATGCCAAGGAAGTATTTAAGAGGGCCGAGGTCTTTCATGTGGAAGCATGTACTCAAATAGGATTTAAATTTGTCGATGAGAGTGGAGTCATTACCGCATATCACAAGATCGTCGACATAAACCAGGACGTGGACTTCAGTCGGAGTGTTGATGATGGAGAAGAGGGAGTGGTCATACGGACACTGTGTAAAACCGTAGGTGGTGAGTGCGGAAGCAAGTTTGGCGTACCAACAACGGGGAGCTTGACGGAGACCATATAGAGACTTCCGTAAGCGACAGACTTTGCCAGCGGACGGAGTAGTGAAACCGGGTGGAGGTTTCATGTAGACTTCTTCGTGAAGGTCGCCATGGAGGAACGCATTGTGGACGTCCATTTGATGAAGGGCCCATTGCTTGACCGCGGCAATGGCTAAGAGAGTTCGAACCGTGACCATTTTGACCGTTGGAGCAAACGTTTCGTTGTAATCGACCCCCTCAGCCTGCCGGTTACCCATGATGACCAAGCGAGCTTTATAGCGCTCAATTGTACCATCCGCATTGTATTTTATTTTATAGACCCATTTCGAGTTAATGGCTTTCTTGTTCGGAGGGAGAGTTTCAAGAGTCCATGTCCCATTGTTTTCGAGAGCATCCAATTCCAGTTTCATGGCGGCCCTCCATTCGGGTACCTGCACAACTTCGTTAAAATAACTTGGTTCGTAACCCTTGGTCACGGCCGACAGAAAAATTTTGTGGTTAGGCGAGAAGCGTGCATAATTAATAAATTGGGATATGGGATATTTCGTACCTGATGACGGTGATTGAGCGGTGAGTGAGTGTGTCGAGGGGCGGACAGGAGGTACCTCAAAATCTTTTAGACTGGAATTGGGAAACTTAGGACGATGTCCTTTTCTCATGTCGACGATGGCAGGGGCAGGAGGGGTAGGGGGGCTGATATTCGGGTCGGAGGTCGGGGTTTGGTCGACGGTGACGGGGATGATTGGGTCGATTGGAGGGACGGGAATAAGGAGGTGGTCAATGGGGGTAAGAGTAGTATCGAGGAGGGACAAGTTGGCTGGAGGTGTGTCGTGAATGTTGAGATGTTCATAGGGGAAGTCGGTTTCGAGAAAGACGACGTCACGTGAGGAAAAATAGTTACCATTGTCGAGATCGTATACACGCCACCCCTTCTTACCAAAGGGGTAGCCAAGAAAGACGCATTTTCGCCCACGAGGAGCAAATTTATCGTGAGATCGATTGATGTTCCTTGCGTAGCAAAGACACCCGAACGTGCGAATGTGACTCATAGGTGGTACATTTTTAAATAAAATCTCATAGGGTGTTTTACCCTTGTGAATGGACGAGGGAGTACGATTAATAAGATAGACCGCCGTAAGAATGCTTTCCCCCCAAAATAAAATAGGTAGACTAGCTTGAAAAAGGAGAGCACGAGCGACGTTGAGAATGTGACGGTGTTTGCGCTCGACCCGACCGTTTTGTTGAGGGGTGTCGACTTGAGAAGTTTGAAAAATAATACCGGTTGTAGTAAAATAATTTGAGAGACAAGAAAATTCAGTGCCATTATCGCTTCTTAAAATTTTGATTTTCTTATTAAATTGACGTTCGATCATTGCAAAAAAATTTAATAAGGTTTGTCTAGTGTCGCTCTTACGACGTAATAAATAGACCCAAGTGGTCTGGGAAAAATCGTCAACAAGAGTTAAAAAATATTGCGAACCGCAAGAAGCATTTTCGGAATAGGGACCCCATAAATCACAGTGTACCAAATCAAAAATATCGTCAGCAATACTCAAACTTAAAGAAAACGGAGTGCGGGTTTGTTTAGCCCGAATGCAAATACCACATTGTTTGCTATGAAAAGCAGACTTATTATGCAAAAAAGGTAGAAAATGTGAAACGGAGGATGAGGGGTGCCCCAACCTCCGATGCCAAAGTTCGGTTTGATCAAGAGTCCCGACAGTAAAAACATGAGCAGCGTCATTTCGTACACGCTTGAGATAGTACAGCCCCTCGCTTTGTTCACCCGCACCAATCACCGTCTTCGAGGAACGGTCCTGAATAAGACAAAGTTTGTGAGAAAATTGTATAGTAAGCGAATTATCGAGAAGTAAACTGGACACCGAAATTAAATTGCAATTAAGATTGGCCGCATATAATACGTCCCGTAAGATGAGTCGGGATGAAAGATGTATATCGCCACTTTGACTAGCGATTGTCAAGTCGCCATTGGGTAATCCGACTGACAAGGGACGAATACTACGAATATTTGTAAAGTGAGATAAACAACCTGACATGTGGTGCGATGCACCGGTATCGATAATCCAAGAGAAAGGTAGAGTGTTACCGTTTAGGCGTTCGGTGGGGGCTGCGGATTGTCGGGTCTGCCATAGGTGAGTTAATTCTTCAAGTTCTGGTGGGCTCAAGTTATTCAGGTCAATTTTATCCAAATTTGTCAGGGAGCGAGAGGAAGATGATGTTGCTCCAGTAGCCATATGAGCCCGAGCAGGTGGAGGAGCCATTTGTCGGGTGCGATCATACTTAGCCCTTCCTTGAACATCCGGAACAACGGTGCGACTCATGTCTGTTTCGTTTATATAGATACGATCACGAGGGCGGTCTCCCCACCATTCGGGAAACTTTCCCGTAACCCGGTAACAAGTTTTATATAGGTGACCATACCGTTCACAGGCTATACAAAAAGGTCTGGTGGAGTCAGTTTGATTGCGATTTGTTTTGTAATCACGACCCCCCCTGCTGCCCGGGGTCCAGAATTAGTTCGAGCCATGAAGGCCATGGTGTCGGGTCGAGGGTCGGCCTGAATAGGAGCCAGGGATCGCATCCCTTCCTCCTGAAGGAGTCTATTGTAAGCGAAGTCGAGGGTGGGCAGGGGCTTGACGGCTAAAAGCTGAGAGCGAGGGTTATCAAATCGACTATCTAGACCCATTAAAAAATCACGTACCCGTTTCTTATCACGTCGAGCATCAAAGAGAGTGACCCATGTGCAAGCACAGGGATTGCACGCACAAGCAGGGAGTGGATCGGCTTCAAGTGTATCATCCCAAATTTTGGTGAGACGACCATAGTATGACATTAAGGACTCCGTATGTCCTTGTCGACATGCTACTAATTCAGCCTGCAATTGATATATTCGAGCATCGTTGTTTTGACAAAATCGATTACGGATATCGAGCCATACCTGCCTGGCTTCAGGGCAAAGCGAAATCTGGCTCCAGAGGGTGTGTTCAATCGAGTTGAAGATCCAAGCAGTGACAAGAGCATTGGTGGACCGCCAATTTTCGTAAGTGGCTGCTGTGGTAGCGGGTTTAGGAATCGTGCCATCGACGTAGTTGAGTTTTCCCTTGGCAAGAAGAGCAAGATTAAAGTTACGTGACCATTCATCGTAGTTTCGACCGGTGAATGATACTTGGGTAATATTAGCACCCGGATTTTCGATATGAGTATAGGTCGGTGAAGGAGCGATCGTCGGAGTGATGACGGCTGAAGAAGTAGGGTTCGTCATGGGGTCGATTTCGAAAATTATGGAAGGATCTTTGATATTAGTCTGATACCATAATATAAACGTTTATTGATGTCAATTGATTGTTGCTTATTACAATGTAAGATGATATATATATACTACTCCTATTGCTAAGCTATTTACGGTAAAGATTACCTTAATCGGTATAGAATATTTACAATAGGAAGGCCCTGTTCTTTTGGGCTGAATCGGAGCTGAACTGAACTTATAGAAGCTGAACTGAACTTATTGGAGCTGAACTGAACTGAACTGAACTTATAGGAGCTGAACTGAACTTATAGGAGCTGAACTGAACTGAACTTATAAGAGCTGAACTGAACTTATAGGAGCTGAACTGAACTGAACTAAACTTATATGATCTGAACTTTTCTGAACTTAATTTTAATTAATTGAATAGAATTTATAGAATCTAAAATTTACTAAACTGAACTTTATTACATAAGGTAAGATAATAACATAATTCCAATTTATATACATTGGTTTGTTCAAATATATTACTACGTTGACATCATCTTTATCTGTATCTTTATTTTTTGGAAAGGACTGTCATAAAAAAAAGTATACTCTAAAACATAAGGTAAGATAATAACATAATTCCGATTTATGTACATTGGTTTGTTCAAATAGATTACTACGTTTACATTACGATAAAAAAAATAAATCACATATTACATCGTTTTCTAACCATCTATTTCCATATCATCATCTTCCTCATCACTTTCTTCTTTATCTTCACTATCACTCGTAACAACGAATTTATTCCCTCGCCAAATGTTTTTTACTATCTTGTTTCGTACCTTTAACATGGTTTTTTTTTCCGCTTATCATCAAACATGCCCAAATCTACTGTTCCTTGAATATTCACGTCATGTTGTATAATAGGTATTCCAAGATATGCATCCTTATAAAATTATGGAGTGTGAATGTATAAAACAATAATAGACATTTGATACTTTTGTGACATTCGGGGCATATTTTTTAACACCCACCTTTTTTTCAATTGACCAAATGTCATTCCACTAATTAATGTCAAATGTTTTTATATCGGTTTTCATAAATAATATATTCCGTATAACTTTTCTGAACTTAATTTGTAAGAATTGAACTTATT
The DNA here is from genome assembly GCA_022085475.1 of Heliosperma pusillum. Lineage (NCBI taxonomy): Eukaryota > Viridiplantae > Streptophyta > Magnoliopsida > Caryophyllales > Caryophyllaceae > Heliosperma > Heliosperma pusillum. The sequence continues at coordinate 133,286 of JAIUZE010001437.1, read as the reverse complement.
GAACTGAACTGAACTGAACTTATAGGAGCTGAACTGAGGAGCTGAACTTGAATAGGAGCTGAACTGAACTTATAGGAGCTGAACTGAACTGAACTGAACTTATAGGAGCTGAACTGAACTTATAAGAGCTGAACTGAACTTAAAGGGGCTGAGTTTAAGTCCAAAAGAACAGGGCCGAAATAAGGGATTGTGGCCTTGATTATTGCAACGGCTATATTCCCTCTATTGTGGTGCAACGACTAGTGTGGGCTTGGCTATTACAATTCATAATTATTCTCTCTTCCTTTTCCATTTATGTGAAAACTATAAGTTATTTGACAAATTTTAAAACTAAAACATATGTCGAGTTAATGTGAGTACACTCTTATTCCGTACTGAATTGTAAAGGACCTGAAATTCCGTATCCATTTTTTTAATCTATTCCATGTCTGGCGATAGAAACCTTGCGCGGTTAACTCCTTTAGAGTTAACACAACAAAGAGGGTCTGAACTTTGATATTTTCTTTGCAACAAGGACATGTTGACTGCTGTTGCTAATGGTAGTATGATGAAGGAAAGTTCTTCAACTAATCTTATAGCTACTTCTATTTTGAATCTCCCTGAGAATCTAGAAAGTGGTGGTTTTACTTTGGTTACTAAAAAGAAGAAAAAATTGTCACAAATAACTGGTCAGAGGATTTTTCGTCTCCCATTAGATGAGCAAATTATTAGAAAAGATGATGCCCCACCTTTACCCTCACCATGAAAATTGGAAGTTGGAATATTAGAGGGATGAATGACATCCTAAAGCAGCATAAAATAGTGGATTGATTTTATAACAATAAATTGGATATTTGTAGTATTAACGAAACTCGTATTAAGATTCATAATATGGATAAAGTCAGAAGAAAGGTTTTTAAACGGTTCTCTATGATTCATAATTATAGTTGTCACTATAATGGCAGGCTGTGGATTTTATGGAGAAATCAAAATCTCCGGGTTATGGTTCTCGATGAAGGGGACCAATGGATTACTATCAAAGCCATCTTAATCAGATTTGTTGTCGACTTAAAAGGACTGAGATCATCATGCTTAGTCAGAGAGCCAAGGCTCATGACATAAAGGCTATGGATGGCATATGGGATTTTACCTCTGTTGTTCTTGGTTTCTTCAGAACTGGAAAGCTTCTTAAGGAGGTAAACGATACTATAATCACTCTCATTCCTAAGAAGCCTGCTCATAATTCTGTTCTAGACTATATACCAATCTCTTGTTGTAACGTAACACACCTTATAAGACCATTAACAAGATTCTTGCCAACAGACTGAAGCGGGTTCTTCCTTTCTTAATTGGAAAGGACTATGCTGCAAAACATGGGCAAATGTCAAAAGCAACATCCTAACTGCTACTCAATTTAATGAAGGGACCTTCCATTTCAGGTATCTTGGTACCCCTCTTCCCTTTTCTAAGCTTACTTAGGAGATGTACCATGGGTTCCTCCAGAAGATCCAAAACAAAATTTATCATTGGGTCAGTCAGACTCTGTCTTATGCTAGTCGTGTCCAGTTGATCAATTCAACCATTTTTGGGCTTGAAAATTTCTTGTGCACCTGTCTCTTCTTACCAGTGGGGGTCATTCATAAAATTGATAAACTTTGCAGGCAATTCCTTTGGGGTTTTATACAGGGTGAAAGAAGGATGATCTTCTTTAGCTGGGATAAAATATGCAGAGGTACTCGTGTTGGTGGTTTTGACATCAGAGAAATCCTTAGTTGGAACAAAAGTCTTATGTTGAAACACATATAGAAACTTGTTTTTGCTCGAGTCCAATAATGCTGGCTCCCTTGCTCAGGAAATTCAGGTAAGAAATCAATTCTTGATGAGTACTGGCTCCCGTGCTCAGGCTCTCTCAATGCTCGAGTCCAATAATGCAGGAGGTAATCTGCATCTGCAGCAACTGTACCAGGTTTTTAAAGGGTAAGAACAGTCCCTCTATTGGACTGAGGCTTTAAAGGATGCACTAATTATGCCTAGACACAGAGTTATTACTGTCATGGCAATGCAGAATGGCCTCCCCACGCTTGACAACCTATGTAAACGAGGAATTTACTTAGCTAATCGTTGTACACTCTGTGTGGCTAATGCTGAATCGAGGACTCATCTTTATGTTTTTTGAATGTGACTACTCTAGGCAGATCCTAAGGGGAATTAAAGCATGGCAGGGACTCCCTTGTCCTTATTTCAGTCTCAATCATATCATAAACTAAGGAGGATAGTTATCTTGACGAGAAGGAGCTGGAGAAGGAAATGGGTTCGATGCTCATTTGCTGCTGTGATTTACATGCTCTGGCATGAAAGGAACTCTCGAATTCATGCAGATTTATATCGATTCCCGGAGCAACTCATTTATAAAATTAAGTATCTTATTTTATATTCTTATTTTTTCTAGCCTAAATGTCATAGAAAATGAGGATGTTGTTAACAGTTCATGGATTATACATTAGAGGTAGTACATCTAATCATTTACTTGCTGAGTTTTATGAAAAACTTTTTGAGTTTTATATTAGGTTAAAAAATTTGAGTTTTTATCATAAAGTTTTTGAGCATGTTTACTTAAATATTAACTTAAAAAAATATTACATTGCTCAAAAATTATACTTATGAATTAAATTAATTTTGTGTTTTTCTATCAAAAAATTATTAGATAACTTGCAAATTGTGTAAACTCAAAAAATAAAAAGGTATGAGGTATTATCTCCGATGTATAATCCTTTTTGTGATGTTGGTAATGAGTTAGTCAATTCCTAATCGAGGGAATTTTTGTATTCTTCTCCTAGGGGTGCTTCTTTTGTAACAACTTTATATTTTCATTAATAAAAGTGATGATTTTTACCAAAAAAAAATGCATAATCCGTTACCTTTTCGTTAGAATTTCCATATATGCTCCTGGCATATTCAAAATGGGCAAGTGCATGCAAATCATTTATATTAATTAAGCTTATAAATATACGTAAACACTATGAAGAAGTTTTATTTTAACAAATAGAGTTTATTAAAATATATCCTCTATAAACGAGCGACGGTATTGAAAGATTATGATATGAACTCGGACATTTTGATTTCAAAGACTAATGACTCGTAAGTAGACCTCTCAAGGGGGTCGGGCGAGCATGTTATGAGTTCAGGTTAAAATATGGGCACTCTATTGTGGGTTTGTAGAATATGAGTTTGCTTCTGGTCGGGTTTAAAGTATATATTTTATTTCAAATTTTTTAAAATACTGTACTTTAATAATTTGATATTACTTTTATTTACTTTAAACTCAACTTTTTAATAAATTTACCTATTTTCGAGTATGGTCACATGTCGAGGTCTTGACCCTAAATGTTCAATTTATTATAGGCCGAGTTTGGGATGAAAAGAGCGGGTCCCATTAAACACTTGCTAATTGATGATCATTATTTATATACATATTTTATGCCTCCCTTAGATGCATTTAACTTGATTTACCGTCTTTCCTTGCTTATTTCTATGCTATTTTAGCTAGAATATCAATTCTGCCGCTTTTGTTATGTTTTAATGCAAATTGGATGCATTTGGAGCTTTTTGAGTAGATATGGAGCATGGCGGAGGTGGATCGTGGAAAGATAGGCACATGAATCGAGAAGAATCGAGAAGAATCGAGAATGAAAGACAAGAAAGGAAGAAAAGTGAAGAAACGAGCAAAATGAAGGGTTGCTCGATCGAGCAGGCTAGCTTTGCTCGATCGAGTCGCACTATTCTCTTGCTCGATCGAGCAGAAGTGCCTTGCTTGATCGAGCAAGCTATATTTCGGCGGTTTTATCTAATTTTCCTAAACTTTAACCTAATTAATTAGATCTTTTGTATTATAAAAAGAAAGCTCGTCTTTCATAATTAGACATGCTTTCTTATGCATTTTAATGCTTTTATGCTTTGAATCAGAAACCCTAAATTAGTTTACTTTGCCTCTGAATTTTATTCATCAAAGACGATTGTCTTTAGTTCAAGCTTGTAATCGGTATTCTTCAATCTTTCTTCGTTATTCAATTCAATTGCCTTCTTGTTCTTTAATTATTCTTTGTTCATCCTTTCGTTGTTGTTAATCATGTTAACTTTAATTATTATTGTTGTTATTTATATCGTTATGAGTAGCTAAATTCCTTTCTAGGGTTGAAAGGGGATCTAGGATTGTTAGAAGGGGTAGATTAATTAATTGAATTGCAATTGTATGGTTATCGTTTGATTATCGTTTTAATTCTAGTTGTTTGATTACTGGCCAGGATTAATTAACTAGTCTCGCGAATTAGGATTGACACCGACCGGGTTAAGACTAAGATAGGCTACGATAATTGAATAGAACTCGTTTAATGATAGCGATCGCATGTTAAATTGTAGATCTAAAAGGCATAATTGAATCGACCGATCTTGTGACCTTGGATAACTTTATTGCATGATAGTTGATTACATCCCTACCCCTGAACAATAATCATAGTGAACCTAAAACCCTAGACTTTTAATCTCATTGTTTTCAACCTTATTAGTTTGTTATTGCTTATAGTTAGTTCTTGCTTATTATTAGTTGTTATTATTATTGTTATTATTGTTATTGTTATTATTTATTGTTATTGTTGATTGCTTTTAGTTTAGAACTCAAATCTCAAACCCCGAAATGTTACTTAGAGACAAACCTAGTTTAACAGATTAGAATACTACCGCCTCCCTGTGGATTCGATACCTTGCTTACCGCTGACTATTAGTTAGTTGTGACTTAGGATTACTTTGATTAAGGAGAAGCGACTTTATCCTTATCAAATTTGGCGCCGTTGCCGGGGAGGCAACAGTTTTCTGTTTGTTTCTACTTAGTTTGTCTTTTTCGTCTCAGGGAGCCTAAGTTCCTTGAGACCATTCTCATCCTTTTCTTTAGCTTTTGTTTATGCCCAGGTGTTCTAGGTCCGTTCTCGTGCCCTACGATTCCGAACCAGAGAAGACTCTCCGGTCTAGACAAAACTTTTGGAAGGAAATTCAAGAAGCGGAAGACTTGAGTACGCTTGAAACAGTTTACGCCGAATTCGTCGCAGAAAAACCATCCTTAGAAGAGGATACACCTATTTCTGCACCTAATTCAACCATGCCTACTCTAGCCAGCCATTCGGAGCCTACTGTTGCATCTATTCCCAAGGGATTTCAACTCCCTACTTCGGGTAATAGTACTTTTGAGATTTGTCCATCTTATATCTCTTTGGTGGAGCGAAACATGTTTGGAGGAAGCCCTACTGAGGATCCTGCGAAGCATATGAAGAAATTCACTAACTATTGCTGCTCTATTCCTTTAACGGGTGGGGTGACACAAGATCAGATCAAATTGGTGTTGTTTCCCTTTTCATTACGAGACGGGGCAGAAGATTGGTTTAGTGAGTTAGATATGGCTGCACTTGGCATCACCGATTGGAATTCTTTGGCTCTTGCATTCTACAAAAGATATTTTCCGCCACAGAAAACCAATGCCATTCGAAGCCAAATCACAAGTTTCAAACAAGGTCCAAATGAGAACTTTAATGAGGCCTGGGTTCGCTTCAAAAAGCTTGTCAAGTCTGTTCCACATCATGGTTTTGATACTTGGTTCCTATGCAACCAATTTTATAATGGGTTATATGATGATCAGAGGACATTGCTCGATTCTGCTGCTAATGGGAGATTCCAAAATAACACTACTGATGCCAATGCTTGGAAGTTAATTGATGATATGGCTACTCACACTGCTGAGTATGGGAATGCTAGGGGTAATGTGAGGAGAGGAGGTTCGTATAATGCAGTTGCAGCTCATTTGGAGGCATTAACTGCCAAAATTGCCGAGTTACAAACTTCAAAGTCCTTGGAAAATAAGCAAACGGTTCATGCCATGGTTCAACAAGAGCCAACCTGTGAAAGATGTGGTACTATGGGGCATAATGCAGTGGAATGTATGAGTACGGTCGAGCAAGTCCTTGCCTTTCAATCTTTTAAGCAAGGTACACCTTACTCCAATTTTTACAATGAAAGGACAAAAGAGCATCCCAATCTCTCCTACCGAAGTCAGAATGTTTTTAATCCTACCCCACCGCCACATCAGCAACAAGGTTCCTCTTATGTGATTCCTCAGAATCACAATTTCCAAGGTAACTTTAATCGTTCCAATCAAGGAGGCCAAAACTTTCAACAACCTCCACCTCCACCACCTCCAAGCAATGACATGACGGAATTGAAAGCCATGTTGCAGCAAAGTCTTATGATACAACAAAAGCAAGATGCTCAGATCTCACAGTTGATAGCTCATAACAAGATGGTTGACACTTAAATTGCCCAATTGGCAATTCAAAATCCACATAAACAACCAGGTAATCTTCCTCCTCAAGGACACCCTCCACATGAACAAGCCAATGCTATCACTTTGAGGAGTGGAACCCATTACAAAGGCCCTGAAATGATAGGGAATGAAACCAATAAAAGCTTGGAAGTTACTGATCAAAGTTCGAAAAACAACGAAAAAGAGGCTGAAAAGGGGGTTGCTCGATCGAGCAACACCCCCTGATCGATCGAGCAACTTATGAAAAAGATGAAAATTCTGCTCGAAAAGTTCCTGAAAGTTACTGTTCAGAAAAACTCGATCGAGCAACCCCTCTGCTCGATCGAGCAACCCCTCATCAGGATGATAACACTTCTAATTCATCTTCCAAAGCCAAAGAAGCCGAGCCAATTGTCATTGCAATTCCCTTTCCGCACCGTGAACATAAATCCAAGCTTGATAAACAGTTTGGGAGGTTTATGGAAGTGGTCAAGAATCTGCAAGTGAGTGTACCTTTTACCGAGTTGATCACTCAAGTGCCGGCCTATGCAAAGTTTCTGAAAGATATATTGACAAGGAAGCGGTCCTTTAATGAAGTGGAGACGGTTGCATTTACTGAGGAATGCAGTGCGGTGTTGCAATCCAGATCACCACCTAAGCTAAAGGATCCAGGGAGTTTTTGTATTCCTTGTAATATAGGTTGCTTAGCTATAGATAAAGCCCTTTGTGATTTAGGGGCTAGTGTTAGTGTTATGCCATTTTGTATATGCAAAAAGCTTAATATGGGTCAACTTACTGTTACAACCATGACCTTACAAATGGCCGACCGTTCTATTAAACATCATTTAGGGATTTTCGAAGACGTACCGGTTAGAGTAGGGAAGTTTTTCATACCAGTTGACTTTGTTGTCTTAGATATGGCTGAGGACACTCAAATTCCTATCATCTTGGGACGACCATTCCTCCATACTGCGGGGGCGGTTATAGATGTTAATAATGGGAGACTTACACTAATAGTGGGGGATGATAAAATCACTTTCAATTTAGATAATGCAATGAAATACCCCCTACTAGAAGAGACATGTCATAGGGTTGATATTGTGGATTTAACTATTGATGACCGTCCCTCTTTGCCTTTGGATAGGGATCCTCTGGAGATCGCCTTAATTTCCAGGAATGCTGAAGCTGGAAGCTCACGGAGTAAACTCAAGTCCAGATGGTCGAGACCATTCACAAAAACCGAGGTGAACAAGTTTGGGTCGGTTTCCCTACAAACCGACATGGGTGAGATTTTCAAAGTCAATGGTCAACGCTTAAAGACCTGTTACGATAGAGCATTTATAGGAGTGAGAGAGGTCGTCGACCTTTTCACTCTTGATAAACCACCATGACTTTGAGGTAACACGGTCGTGCGGGACCGATATAAACCAGCGCTAACCGGGAGGCAACCCGGCATTTACTTGTATTTCATTTGTAAATTTTATTTCGATTAGCTTAGTTATTAATGTTATAGTTAACTTAGGTTTAGTTTGGATAGTTAATATACTTGTGCTTTATTGAGTGCGGTGAGGGAGCGATTTCACAATTTTATTGAGTATTTGCAGCTAATAAATTGGAAGTCGCGTTAATAATGAGGGAACGACAAGAAAGAAAGGAGAAAAGAAGAGAAAAGCAAGGAAAACCTGAAAATCATAGGTTGCTCGATCGAGCACGTCATTCTGCTCGATCGAGTATTCCTATACACCAACATATCAGCCACTCGAGCAAACTCAAAAATCAGGATTTCATAGGTTGCTCGATCGAGCAGGATACCCCTGCTCGATCGAGTCGTCCCGGTTCAGACCGGTCCCGAGCCCCTAAATGCAGGTTTTCCCCATTTTTTTCTTCATTTCTCTTCTTATTTCCTCATTCTTCTTCACTACCTCACCCTTATTCTCTCAAATACTTCCTTCAAACTCCTTCTAATCATCAATTAATCATCAAGCTAGCATCAACAATCATTATTTTACTTAGTTTTAAGTTCAATTTGTGAAGAAATTGGTGTTCTTGCTCCCTTATTTTGCCCAAATCGTGAATCTAGGGTTTGCTTCTTATTTCTTCAATTTTCTGCTTCTAATTCATTGTTGTTGCTTCCTAGCTTTGTTATTTAGTAATTAATCACTATTACATTGCTAATTGCTCCGTCTTTCTTGCATTTTAGACTCCAATTTGAATTTTTTTTTCGAGTTAGGTTTGCTATTCCGTCTTTTTGAGCATATAGTTGTGTTTGTGTGTTTTCTTTACTTCAAATTAGCCATGTCTAGACAAGTAGGACCTAGAAAGCATCGTAGAGAACCCCGTCTTGTTCGACAACCCGAAGTAGAAGCGATTCCGAGTAACCCAACTTACCCTTGGATCGTTTTTAGCACGCAAGAGTAGAATGACCGTTTTGCCATGCTTATGGGTCGTCCTATGGACCCTACTCGCTATGTGTGCCCCTCCGTTCTTCGTTCCCTTGGTTTTGATAATGCCATGTTTGATATGTTTGACCGAATTGGGTTCGGTGGGCTATATTCCCTTAATGAGCTTTTGTATCGACCTTTGACACTAGAATTTTTCAGTTCCTATGATTGGGACGAGACCAATAAACGTGTGTCTTTTAGGTTGCTTAATCGGGATTTTGTGTTGTCATATGCCAAATTGGCAAATCATTTGGGTCTTTCTCTAGGTGACGATGATGCTTTTATTGCTATTCCTTCCGGCTTTCAAGCCGTTGAATATTTTCGTTTATTTACTGGTCTGCCTGAGGCACGTGTTAATGCTATGGCGGTAAATGATGTGCAACATCCTTGTCTGAGATTGTTTTTGCGTTTCTTTAGCCTCCTTTTGTTTGCCAGGAAGGACCTGAGTAAGTTAAATTCTCATGAGGTTTTGTTACTTGCTTCTACCCTCAACCCCAAGCATGAGAATGATTTTTATTTCAATCCGGTCGGTTTGGTGTGCTATGCTTTCTGGAGGGTCAATTCCCCTACCCAGCATTCTTTAGATTGTGGTGCCTTAGTCACTAGGTTGGCTAGGCGACTTGCAGGGTTTGGGGGAGACCGTAGATACACACCATTGACCCCACTTCATGCCCCTAGAGTAGACGAGAAGTACCTACGCCACACACTATGCTGGATTAATGTGTTAGGAGACGCTAGATTTCAGTGGCGAGTACGAGGGTCCCAGTGGATTGCTCTTCCCGATAGGGATAACCATCTACCTTCTACAGAGCCGTTACCCACTCATGATCCTGAGACTGGACCTACCCCTCCCCCTCGTTCTTATGTGGTTCCACCTGAGATTGTTTTTGCTTTGGCCGAGAACCGTCGACCTCGTCGGCGGATCACTCCTTCTACTTCTACTCAGGCCACCACCACCCCGGCTCCACAGTTTGCACCCACCCCAGCTCCTTACCCTGACCCTCCACCTGCTTACACCTATGATCCAGCTTTGGAGAGGGAGATTAGGATTCACCAAGGAATTAACAATGATTTGGTGATGAGGGGACTTTGGGAGAACCTTATGCGGACCGATCTTAATGGCACTGCTGGTTGGACTCCGCCGAGCTACTATCGAGGTCCGGGTGATGAGCCTGGTGTGTTTGAAAATTATGGGGTGACTCCTCATCAGTTGTCCCAGGAGTTTAGTCACGATTATGGTTGCCTGGGTCGTTCTTGGTATACTCCTATCCAACCGGATGCTCCAGTTGGTGGGTTTGGTGACCCATTTTGGGCTTCTTCTTCTAGTGCTGCTCAGAGGGATGATGATGATGGTGATCAGGCGCAGTAGTGGCAGCTGGTCACTACACCCCCATTTTGCAGCTGGTTTGGGGGAGGCTATTATGTCTATAAGCTGGTATTATCTATCCTTGTACTTCCTTTTATTGTATTTTCTTTTAGTTATTTCCCATTCCCCTTTGTTAGTTGTGTCCTATAGGTTGGTGATGTTGGTTATTGTATGATGTTGTGTTGTTAGCGTCACACTGAGGACACTGTGACATTTAGGTTTGGGGGAAACTCTTTATTTATGTTGTGTGTTTAAAAAAAAAACAACAAAAAATCCATAAAAATTGAAAAATTTACAAAATCCAAAAACATGTTTTCATTTTATTAGGTCGAGTCTTGGTGAAGTTGAATAAAAATGATGATAATTTGCATTGTTTCTGCATTTGAATCCCAAATAAGTTATCCATGTACATTGATTTGACTTACTATTTTTGGAAAACAAAGCTCATAGTACAAGTCTTGACCGTTTTTGACATACCTTATGCTAATTAGATTTGGCAATTTTTGTTGGTAAACCACTTAAAATTCTGAGGTCTATAGAGCTTCCTAGGCCAGGAACATCAATAAACTGGACTTATTGTCTTTAGGCTTGAATGTGGTACTCCTTGTGGAATATGTAACATCAAATTGCATAAGTGTGAAATTCGTTTCTTGATACTATACGCGTTCGTTTGATAAGTGCGTGAGGAAAGGTGGTTCTTTCTGTTCAAATAAGCCTCACATAGCCAAAAAGACACTATTTTATACCCTTATTATTGAGTTCTCTATGTTTAGCCAATTTGAGCCTTTTGAAGCCTATTTTACAAGCCATATAATAGCTACATTCCTAGAACTTGCCTACCTTATCGGGACAGTCGCAGTTGCATGTTCTTCTTATTTACTTGTCTACTATGGTTAGGTCGGGATTTTAAAAAGAATATCAATTGGGTGTAGCAAGTATGTTGGAAATTGTGTCATTTATTCCCTTTGTTGAGAAAAGTTGTGAAGCAAAAGCGAAAAAAAAGAAAAAAAAATGATGAAGAAAAGAAAAAAAAAAGGAAGATTTGATTTGAAAAAAAAAGAGAAAAAAAAAAAGAAAAAAAAAATATGTTGCTTCATTGAATTATTCAAGGGAAAATGAAAGGGGATTTACTAGAGTCTAATCCATTTTTCAGAGAGCAATATCGATATCTCTCTTGTGTTGTCAAAGTTTAAGATGATTTCTCTAGTCGGGTGTTGGTTTGTGCTAGTCTTGTAGATTTGTTTTGGTAACTATCGCTGCGACTACCGGTCTTAGCCCCACATTTCCATACGTGCCTTGGCACAATCCACTTCTATACCTTCACCCATTAGCCTCCCTTTTTGTCCTGGTTCATGTGCTTTATAGCGAATGCGTATTTGTTGGGGAAATTACTATCACATTAGAATGCATGCATGTTTCATAAGTTGAGTGAGTGTTTCTATTTCTCTCTATCTTCACAAAACTCACCTTTACATAAACTTATGAGTGCATGAGTGAATCCGCGAGAATCCGACAAATTGAGCCTTGCAAGATTGAAAGGTATTTGGTTTTGTCTATACTACGGTATCATGTAAAATCTTGGAATATGAGCTGCGTTTTCTACTTTCCCGTACCTTTGAATTTGTTTTATTGGTACAACTTGGTCATTACTTTGGTATATATATGGATAGCTTGGGATTTGTATGTGCATTAACATTAGCTTTGAGTTTTTCATTCACCATTTGTATGTTTGTCTTTGTATGTGTTGACTGATTTGCTTAGGAACAAGCAAAGGATTGGTTTGGGGAGTTTGATGATCATTATTTATATACATATTTTATGCCTCCCTTAGATGCATTTAACTTGATTTACCGTCTTTTCTTGCTTATTTCTATGCTATTTTAGTTAGAATATCGATTATGCCGCTTTTGTTATGTTTTAATGCAGATTTGATGCATTTGAAGCTTTTTGAGTAGATATGGAGCATGGCGGAGGTGGATCGTGGAAAGATAGGCACGGGAATCGAGAAGAATCAAGAAGAATCGAGAATGAAAGACAAGAAAGGAAGAAAAGTGAAGAAACGAGCAAAATGAAGCGCTGCTCGATCGAGCAGGCTAGCTTTGCTCGATCGAGTCGCACTATTCTCTTGCTCGATCGAGCAAGCTATATTTCGGCGGTTTTCTCTAATTTTCCTAAACTTTAACCTAATTAATTAGATCTTTTGTATTATAAAAAGAAAGATCGTATTTCATAATTAGACATGCTTTCTTATGCCTTCTTATGCTTTTTAATGCTTTTATGCTTTAAATCAGAAACCCTAAATTAGTTTACTTTGCCTCTGGATTTTATTCATCAAAGACGATTGTCTTTAGTTCAAGCTTGTAATCGGTATTCTTCAATCTTTCTTCGTTATTCAATTCAATTGCCTTCTTGTTCTTTAATTATTCTTTGTTCATCCTTTCGTTGTTGTTAATCATGTTTACTTTAATTATTATTGTTGTTATTTATATCGTTATGAGTAGCTAAATTCCTTTCTAGGGTTGAAAGGGGATCTAGGATTGTTAGAAGGGGTAGATTAATTAATTGAATTGCAATTGCATGGTTATCGTTTGATTATCGTTTTAATTCTAGTTGTTTGATTACTGGCCAGGATTAATTAACTAGTCTCGCGAATTAGGATTGACATCGACCGGGTTAAGACTAAGATAGTCTACGTTAATTGAATAGAACTCGTTTAATGATAGCGATCGCATGTTAAATTGTAGATCTAAAGGGCATAATTGAATCGACCGATCTTGTGACCTTAGATAGCTTTATTGCATGATAGTTGATTTTATCCCTATCCCTGAACAATAATCCTAGTGAACCTGAGACCCTAGACTTTTAATCTCATTGTTTTCAACCTTATTAGTTTGTTTTTGCTTATTATTAGTTATTGCTTATTATTAGTTGTTATTATTATTGTTATTATTGTTATTGTTATTATTTTTGTTATTGTTGATTGCTTTTAGTTTAGAACTCAAATCTCAAACCCCGAATTGTTACTTAGAGACAAACCTAGTTTAACAGATTAGAATACTACCGCCTCCCTGTGGATTCGATACCTTGCTTACCGCTGACTATTAGTTAGTTGTGAATTAGGTTTACTTTGATTAAGCAGACGCGATTTTACCCTTATCACTAATTTACGTATAACGTGCAAATAGAATGTTTGTGTTATTATCGGGTCCCATTAAACATTTGCAAATTTAATGTCGAGTTGGGTCGGGACCTATACTTTTTTAATAAATTCATGTATAACGTTCAAATAAATATAAAAAATAACATGCTAATAAATTCACGTATAACGTTTTAATAAATTAACCTATTTTTGGGTATGGTCACGGTCGGCGGGTCTTGACCCTAATTGTTCACGTTATTATCGGATCTAGTTTGGGAAGAAACGAGTGAGTCCCATTAAACAATTGCTAATCCACGTATAACGTTCAAATAAAATGATTGGGTTCTTATCAATTCCCATTAAACAATTGATATTGTTTTTTAACATAAAAATCCCTAATTTATTGTAGGGTCGGGTCAGGACCTATACTTTTTAATAAATTCACGTATAACGTCCAAATAAACATACGAAGTAAAAAATAAAATGCTAGCTTAGTTTTATTTATTGCTCGTAAATGTTTGTAGTTTCATACTTTCATAAATGATCCAAACAATAAGTCTACCTGAATCAGGTCACATTTCGCCACAAGTTAAAAAAGAGGTAAATGTGACACATTTAAGACGAAAATGTAACCAGAAACAAAATTTCTAAGATATAACCGGGTGTCGAATAAATGGTCACATTTGTCCTAAAAATGGCGAAATGTTATCCGTTTTCAGCGTGTGACAAAAAGTGTCATTCTTTAATGAGAACTAGTTTTAAACCCGTACAGAAAATGCACGGTTGTAATTAATAAAAGGCGTTTTTATTTGATACATGATTATACTTGATTTTTGTTTATTGTTATCGTGAAACATACAACAACTTGAATGTATTAAAGTAAAATATAAGTATATATAGATATATATAAGTAGTAGGAGAAAAGTTCAAATGAGTCCCTCATATATTTTGAGTCCCTCATATATTTTGAGTCCCTAAGTCCTTCTATGAGCCCTTAGATCTTTCAATGTGGGTGGTTGAGATTAAAAGCAAAAAATAACCATTACACTAATCTATTACTTATACACTAATTAATTTTATTTCTCTCTCTAGCTTAAAGTTGATGACATTTTAGCATTTTTAGGGTGTAACTTTTGTCTTCAAGTGTAAATTTTGTTTTTCTATAAGTATACGGTTTTACAAAGGTAACTTTGATCTTTTACGAGTGTAACTTTAATCCACAAAAGTGTAACTTTATACTAAAAACTGATTTTAAGACACGGTTTTGACATTTTACGTATTTTTTTAGTGTAACTTTAGCCTCCGAGTGTAACTTTAATCCAAAATAATGTAACTTTAAACTAAAAAGCGATTTAAAGACATGTTTTTTATATTTTACGTGTTTTTAGAGTGTAACTTTAGCCCTATACAAGTGTAACTTTAATTCAAAATAGTCTAACTTTATACTAAAAAGTGATTTTAAGACAAGTTTTTGACATTTTACGTATTTTTAGAGTGTAACTTTAACCTTTTACGAGTGTAACTTTAATCTAAAATAATGTAATTTCATACTAAAAATTGATTTTGTGACAAGTTTTTGATATTTTACGTATTTTCAGAGTGTAATTTTAGCCTTTTACAAGTATAACTTTTATCCTTAATAATTTAATTTTATTTTCACAAATAATTTTATGTCATTTTAAGACAAGTTAATGACATTTTCGTATTTTTAGAGTGTGACTTTAACCTCTTACAAGTGTAACTTTAATCCTTGGTAATATTATTTTATTTTAACAAGTAATTTTATGGCATCTTATTTTGAAAATTTGAAATTAATTAATTTAAGGTGTAATTCTAACCTTTTCAGAATGTAACTTTACTATATTGAGAGTATAACTTTAGTCATTTATAGTGTTAATTAACTCTTTCACGATTTGAACTTTGGTCCATTGAGAGTGTAACTTTGGTCCATTGAGAGTGTAACTTTAGTCTTTTAAGTGTGTAACTTCAGTCCATTAGCGACCTCCGTCGCCGTCAACAATAACACCAAATAAAAACCAATAATAACCACAATTTTTTTTGTCATTAAAAAAATTGATCGAGATAATACGATTATTTTTTTTTAAAAATCTACTTTATATATAGTAGATCTAAGATTAAAATTAACTAAACAAGAAAAAAATGGGATCTAATTATTTGTTTTCAAAATTGATACTCCCTCCTATTCAGAATAACTTTTTCCATTCAAGAATGGACTAAAAATTAATAGTGAGTAATTAAATAAGGTAAAGTATTGTGGTGGGGTGAGGTGATTGAAGAGAGGGAATGTGTTGTAAGGTGAAATGATTAAAATAATTATTGTTGTAGGGTAATGTGATTAAAATAAGATAAAATATGGGTATTGTGGGTTATTGTTATGTGGTGATGTGATTAAAATAAGTATAAAAGTTTACCAAAAAAGGAAAGGGGGAAGGTATTGTGAATAGATGAAAATGGAAAGGGGGAACGTTATTATGAACAGGAGGGAGTATTACTTTGTAGTATATCTAAAAGGAGAGGAAAGAGAGGGAAAAAAAAGTAATACTAAATCTGAAAAAAAAAGTAGATCTAAAAAAATAAAATAAAAAGTAATGATAAATTACAACAACAATGAAAAAGTTAGTAGATCTAAAAAAAGAATGAGAATAAAGAAACAACATTGAACAAACCCCAACATTTTCCGCCCAAACAGCAGCAACACCACCACATGGGGCCGGATCTGGGAGAAAAATAAATAAAAAATAAAAAAAAAAGAGAAAAAAGAGGGCGATGGTGGCTGGACATGGCGGCAGGTGAAGAGGACAAGAGATGGCAGGTGGTGGTGGTGTCGGAGGCGAGGATGAGAGTGGAGGGTGGGCTGTGTATGGTTTGTGTAGGAGGGCGAGGATGAGGGTGGAGGGTGGCCGGCGGAAAGAAATGGCAGGTGACTTTGGCGGCGCGGGGGGAGGGTGGTACGGTGTTGGCAGGTGGGGGAGGGTAGGGTTGTGTAGGAGGGCTGTATAGGTGTAGAAGGGTGAGGATGAGGGTGGAGGGTGGGCGGGGGATTCCGACGGTTGGGTTGTGTAGGAGGAGGTTTTTATTTTTATTTTTTAGATCTAGTTTTTATTTTTGTTGTTTTTAGTGGTTTGAATTTAGAGAGAATAGAAGATGATGTTTTAGAGAGAACGAGGAGTGTTTTTGTAGAGAGAAGAAAGAGTATTTGAATGAATGAATCAATTGTGTTGGAAGTGAGTTAGAGGGATGAATGATTTAGTGGTTTAATTAGGGTGGATGTGACTTGTGAGAGAAGTGAATTAAACCCCTTACTAATGACCATTTTATTCTTTTCATCACAACCATTCATTCCCAAGATCCAAGGGCCTCTAAACTCACTTGATCTCTACTCTATATGTTTTTATAAGATAAATTCTAAATTCACGTTCAATTAAAAAATCAATATAAAATTAATATATTTTGTTAATATAACGTGATTTTCATACATTCAAACCAATATAATGAACAAATAAATATCTTATATCAACGAGAATGAAAATAACCGTATCTTCTCAAAAAACATGTCTTACCCTTTAATGTTTAGAACCCAAAAATTCAAAACATAATATGATTTCTTACGGAGTATACATACACTATATATTTTTGAAACTTATAGTCTTATACTATGGTTTTTGTATTAGAAATTAATATTAGTAATTATGTCATTTGTATGCAATTATGTAGTTTATTTATAATATTCGTAATTGTAATATGTAAATTTTGGAGTGTAAATTTTAATTTTAGGGAATGTAATAATTTGTGTTTATAATATCTTTTTACGGATGTGCAAATGAGATTAAATAATGAAACTCGTATTAAACTATGTAATTATTCATTAAATGTTATGTTTAATAAAATATAGTGTAGTGTAATGTAACACAATAAAATAATTAATGAAATTAATTAAAGTAGAAGAGAGTAAATAATAATGAATGAATAAGAGAGATTAATTAATTCTTAAGCATAAACATGGGGGGTCCTACATCACTAGAAATTTGATAAATCCTTTTTTGTCATCGACCAATAAGAACGCTTTAAATGTTTTCGCTTTTATATATAGTAGATTTGAGTGATCCAAATTATCAAGTTGAATGTAGTAAAAGCAAAAAAATAGACGGACGTTACGTTGCAAGTCCATACAACTAAACAAATGTAGTATCTACTTTATACTAAAGCATGTTTCTGATCGACGATTGAATTTCAGGAAAAGCAAAGGGTAAAGTGGGCCCCACGTACACAACAAAAGATTATTTACTCTTTCTCCTCACTCTTAACACACCAAAAGATTATTTACCCTCTTTCCTCACTCTTAACATTTACATATTTCTAAACCTCACTACCCCACCCACTACTTATGAAAAATTTTATTTCAAGTTTAATTAAGAGAATTTCATAATAAAAATTAACTATGAAGTTTTAGTTTTTTCACGACATATTTTAAAAAAATTTAACATAGTAACTTTAAATATTTGGAAACTTATGAATTTACATGGATTGAAAAATATTTTTTTAAAAATAAATAAATTCAATCATATGTAACATAACAACAATCATTCGATAACTATACCTTTAATAGCTTTAATTGAAGAAATTACCAAGTAATAAAATTATTAGATATATTTTTCAACTTCTAAAAGTTTTAACATTTGATTATTAGATTGTATAAAATTTTCGTATGAAAAAAGTAAAAAATATAATATTTTAGAACTAATAAAAAAAATAAAAAATAGTATATTTGTTTTCTTTCAAATTAGTATTAGCGAACCCGTGCATTTTTTACGCGGGTTTAAAACTAGTAGGTCTTTAAAGCTAAAAAAATGTAAACTTTGGGTTATTCTTGTGCTGTTAACTCCTTTAATCTTTGCATAAAGTCATTTGAATGATTGCCATGCTAAGCTAATGGTTTACTTTAACAAATTTCTGTTCTTTTCACATAAAATAAAAATTGATGGAATTATTTTCTTGGCTTTGCATGCTTTGTTAGTAGGAGTAGTTATTGATTAGATTAGCCACTTGAGGATTTCTAACTTTAGTCCCACGTACTGCTTTTTAGTACTGTGCCCACTCACCTGAGCTTATATAGTGTAATGTTGAGCGTGTGTAGATTTGCTCTTGAATCTTGATGGTATATGCTAGTGCTGGTAAGACTGTCGGGCCGGACTAGGTAAGGCAGCCCCAAACCGGCCCTGTGAGGGGCGGGTTGGGCCGGGCCGGGGTGGGTTGGGGGCAAGCCCTTGGATGTGATCCCATATTTTAGGTGTTGAGGTCTATATAAAGCTTAGACCCAGCAAACGGGTCAATCGGGTCGGGTTCGGGTCGTGGCAGTTCGGGCCGGGCTTGTTTGGGTCTCTCATTAATTTTGGGTTAATTTGGCTCGGGTCAGGTCATTTTCGGTTTCGGGTTTGTTGTCGGGTCCGTTTCGGGTCAACCGAGTCGGGTTATTTCGGGTCGAGTCATTTTCGGTTCAAAGAATAAGAGACAAAAGGCCATTTTAAGTCTTTTCGGTTCAATTAAATTTATGTTTTGTCGGGTCATTTTCGGGTTGAGTGGTTTTGGATCGGGTTATTTCCGAGTCGGGTCAGTTACGGGTTAAAAAAACTCGGGTCATGTTCAGGTCGGGTCAAATCGGGTTTCGGGCCACATTCAGGTGTTGTAGTTCGGGTTAATCTCAGGTCTCGGGTCAGGTCAATCGGGCCGGGTTGCTTTTGGCACGTCTAATAAAGCCTCACCCAAAAATGAAGGAGGCAAACTGATTTATGAATGACAATCTGAGTATACTCTGAACGCTACAAAATTGTGTCAAGCTGTAGTTTGAATATAATACGTAGTACTATATTCACTGAATCTTAAAACAAAATAATTAAATTTTAAGACTTTGTTAAGGATTTAAGTTAAAAAAAATTAACGATCGTTGCGGTTCGAGTTTTTTACCCCCTCCCGCTAAACCTTAGAAGTCATGGCATCAGGACGAGCTGGTGACGGGCCAAGCTCTCCCGAACAGGCCCGTGCCAAGCTCTCCTGAACAGGCCCGGGCCAAGCTCTCCCGAACAGGCCCGGACCAAGCCCGTGAAATAGGCCAGGCCGGGATGCTATGATGTGACCCGAGCTTGGGCTCGAGGCAGGCCAAGAGCATGCTGGGCCTCTTGCAATGTTTTTTTTTTTCTAAAATGGGCGGACCAAGTCAGGCCGGGCTATAAAAATAAATCCCGAACCCGGCATATTTGCTGAACGGGCCTGGCCAAAACAGGCCAAATGACGGGCTGGGCCGGACTGACCCGCCCCTTTTGCTATGTTTAGACCCTAGTAGACACATACATAAGAATACAACCTAGTCGATACTAGTGTGGCCAAATTGCGGAAGTCAACAATACAAACATAGAGAATGCAGAGAAAAAGAGAGGTCAAACAACAAAGAAAAAAACAGAAAATCAGAGATAATAGTGCACAACTACACACATGACAGTATGACACCACAAATTCTCTTAAAAAGGATACGAGTAAAATAAATATCAAATTATCTCACTTATTATCTAAAAAATAGTAAATTTTTTTTCTTTATTATTTTCACTTCCTAATATTTAACCGTTTTGAAATTTTAGATGGATATACACGTTTTAAGCAAGCAGCACGTCTTACTGAAGATGTGCAATATCCATCATAGGCTGAAGACGGATAGTGCGCCTCTCACAATATGCAAGTGGAAGGGCAAATGCGATGATCTATTTACCCTCCCACGTACATATTATGAGAAAGACACTATCGGTTTGCACCTTATGACAAATAATATCCGTTTTAAATAAAAAATTGTGTTAAGCAAGACTTACTTAGTATCACACATACTTACATACTTACCTGGGTAGGTAAGTAAAACTTTCAACTGTTCAAGTCATTAGTTGAAACCACTTCAATACTCTTTCTTCTCTCTGTTGACCTCTAACCCCCCATACTTTTTTCTTTATTATTTTCTTCTATTCACTATCCCAAAAAAAACATAAAAATAATCTTAAATTTTCAACTTCCCTAATTCCAATTTATTTTTGAGAAACACATTTTTTCCTCCCAATTTTATACTCATAAATAAAGTCAAAATCTCAACTTAGTTCTTATTTTCCCCTAATTTTTGCCTCCCTCTTCCCTTCATTTCTTGCTAAATTAGGGTTTCTCTCACAGTTTGTTCAATTTTTTTAGGTGGGATCTGGTGTTATAAGTTCCTACTCTTGATTTAAGTTAATGGGCATTGATTAATTAGCTCAATCAAGCTGACTGTTCACTAATTTTCTGCTGTATCAAAGTCAAATGTGAAATAATTTGTTGGTTTTTTGGGTCAAAATTGGACCTTTTATATTTTATTTTATTTATTAGTCATGACATTTTTGTGGGTTTGATCTGATTCAAAGAAAAGCTAATCACTTTGGTTATATAATCCTATATTTTGTGGTCCTATATTGCTGTTTTTTTTTTTGGGTTTTTCTATAATATTCCCCTTTTTTAGAGCTTAGAATCTGTATGATTCTTTGTATGTTGAATACTTTGGTAAAGCTAGGTTCAAATTAACCAAAGTTTGAACCTTTTTATGATTGTATGAATTCAAATCACTTTGATTTTTGTTGAATTTGAATCCACACTTTCTCCCTTTTTTGTGGGTTGTTCTTTGTTGGAAGAATTTGTTGTGGTTGTAAAAGTGATTTGGGGAATAATTAGGCTAATTTGGGGTAATTAGTTCTGATGCATATCTCATTATGGAAACCAATTTCACACTGTGTTGCATTGATTATTGACAAGAAAGGAAGGAGAAGAGATGGAGGGTCTGAATTAGGTGAAGAAAGTAGAAAAAACACTTCAAATTTGAGGAAATTACAAGTGACTAAGCTTAGAGAAGCTCTTGAAGAAGCTTCTGAAGATGGGTCTCTTCTGAAATCCACATTAGATAATGATAACGAGGGTAATCCTAACAAAGATGATGGTTTGGGCCGATCTCGATCGCTTGCTAGGCTTCAAGCCCTCAAGGAATTCCTCAGAGCTACTGCTTTGGCTGCTGAGCGAATTTACGAGTCTGAAGACGCCATCCCTTCCCTTAATGAGGCATTTTCTAAGTTCCTGACAATGTATCCAAAGTATCAGTCTTCTGAGATGATTGATCAGCTGAGGTTGGATGAGTATGGGCACCTTACTGGTCCTGGTGCTAAGGTATGTCTTGATTACTGTGGATTCGGGCTTTTTTCGCATCTTCAGACCCTTTATTATTGGGATACTTCCAGTTTTAGTTTGTCTGAAATGTCTGCTAATTTGAGTAATCATGTACTTTATGGTGCTGCTGAAAAAGGGACTGTTGAACATGATATTAAGGCTAGAATTATGGATTATTTGAACATTCCTGAGAACGAGTATGGTATTGTTTTTACTGTTAGTAGAGGGTCTGCCTTCAAGTTGCTAGCTGAAGCGTACCCTTTCGAAACCAACAAGAAGTTGTTAACCATGTTTGATCATGAGAGTCAATCTGTGAATTGGATGGCTCAACAAGCTAAAGAGAAAGGAGCTAAAGTTTGTAGTGCCTGGTTTAAGTGGCCTACTCTTAAACCGTGTTCAGCTGACCTTAGGAAGCAAATTTCGAATAAGAAGAAGAGGAAGAAGGATGCTGCAACTGGTCTTTTTGTTTTCCCTGTTCAGTCTCGAGTCACGGGGTCCAAGTACTCGTATCAATGGATGGCTTTGGCACAGCAAAACCATTGGCATGTGTTGTTGGACGCGGGTGCCTTAGGTCCCAAGGACATGGATTCTCTTGGGTTGTCGTTATTTCGGCCTGATTTTATAATCACATCATTTTATAGGGTGTTTGGCTTTGATCCTAGTGGGTTTGGGTGCCTTCTTATTAAAAAATCTGTGCTGGCAACTCTTAACAACCAATCTGGGGTCAACGGTACCGGAATGGTCAAGATCACCCCGGTGTTTCCGCAGTATTTAGGGGGAGATTCAATTGATGGTCTCGATGGACTTATTGGGACAGAAGATTTTGATGCTGAAGAAAATGGGGATGTAAAGGCTGACACTCATAAGGGATCGCAGATGCCTGCTTTCTCGGGTGCCTATACTTCTGCTCAGGTGAGGGATGTGTTCGAAACTGAGATGGAACACGATAACGTTTCCGATCGAGATGGTGCTAGCACGGTCTTTGAGGAGACCGAGAGCATCTCTGTGGGGGAGGTGATGAAAAGCCCTATTTTCAGCGAGGACGAATCATATGACAACTCGTTTTGGATTGACCTTGGCCAAAGCCCCATCAATTCTGAAAATGTAGGCTACTTAGAGAGGCAGAGATCCACACCTTCCCCAGCCATGAATTATGAAAATATAGGCCACTTAGAGAAACAGAGATCCACACCTTCGCCACCCTTGTGGTTCACTGGGAAGAAAAACACTAAGCGACTCTCCTCAAAGACAGCGGTTAACATGTCTAGGAGCCCTGTGGATGATGACCAGCATATGCTCTCATTTGATGCTGCAGTTCAGTCGGTTTCACGTGGTATGGAGAATGTCTGCGAGATTGATGAGGACATACGGCCTGTTCATGAGATTGAAGAAGAGTATGAAGATGAGAGGCCAAAGAATGGCGTTTCCTCGTCATATTGTATGACCTTGGGAGGTTGTTCGGAGACAAAAGAAAATGCTATAAGACGTGAAACAGAAGGTGAATTTAGGCTACTCGGAAGGAGGGACGGGAATAGATTGGGTGGTGGGAGAGTTGTATGCTTTGAAGAAGATGATGAGGGTAGCAAAGGAAGAAGAGTGTCTTTTAGCACGGAAGACAATCATAGAGAGCAGGAGAGTCATACAGTGGAGGTAGCAGGTGAAACTTCTGCTAGAAATCATGATGACTATCAGTATAGTGATGAAGATTACGGAGATGATCAGCATTCCGATAGGAGAGAACCAGAGATAATTTGCCGGCATCTGGATCATATAAACATGTTGGGTCTCAATAGAACTACCTCTAGATTGCGATTTTTAATCAATTGGCTTGTCACCTCTCTACTTCAACTAAGGTTTCCTGGCCAGGATGAAAAAAGGACATTGCCGCTAGTCCAAATATACGGCCCTAAAATTAAATACGAAAGGGGTGCTTCCGTGGCATTCAATGTGAGAAGCAAAAACCGGGGTTTAATCAATCCGGAAGTAGTCCAAAGGCTAGCGGAAGTACATGGTGTGTGTCTTGGAGTTGGCATACTAAGCAATATAAGAATCATGGATGGGGCCGGGCCTTCAAGTGGGGAAGTAAACATTGCAGACACCACGTTGTGCAAGCCGATGTCAAATGGCCGGTTTGATGGGAAAAGTGGGTTTTTTAGGGCGGAGGTTGTCACGGCTTCTCTTAGCTTCTTGTCAGACTTTGAGGACGTGTACAAGTTGTGGGCATTTGTTGCAAAGTTCCTTAATCCGGCCTTTACTCGGGAGACTGGACTTCCAACAGTTGAAGAAGAAGGTTCAGAGACATGACATCTTATAAGTGAGTCCCCAACCTTATTCTTCTTGTTAACGCGCAATGGAATATAGTGAATTTGTGGATTTATTACTCCACATAAGATGATGGCTTGTGACATCTCTTATTGTTTCATTTTGTAACATCTATGGACTTTGAAGATCATTTCGTATTGTTTTGTTTTGTAACATCTCCGAACTCTTAAGCCATCGTAAATTTGATTGTCTTTTGGTTCTCTTTGTATTCGTAGAAATCTCAAGTATTTGAATTTTGTATTTATGATTTGTTTTTTGCACATTATAGTAAGTTGGTAGTCATTCGCTTTGCATTTTGTTCCATGAAGTATGTTCTAATGTGTTCTGATAAATATTACATCAGTGTTGTGCTGAACTTGAAATACTTCATATTTAATCGCTTGCTTTCCTCTGTTAAATAGCTCCTATTATATCCGAAAAAAGTGAGAAATTGAAAGAACTGGTCTTGCCATCCTTTTTTTAGTAGATTCCCCCGTTCTTGCAACTTTTTAGCCTTTTAAGCAGAAACAGTCTCTTTTTCTCCTAACCCCAACGACTGGTGGAAACTCTCAGGAGCCGTTCACTGAGGTCGGAGTGAAGCCAGCACTTAGAGGCTGAGGAGAACAACTCCTCCCCGATTCTAATTGAATCGATCCATTCGTCCGAAAGAGAGTCAACTTTTCATTCCCATCTCGAAATGCGGAGTTCAGCTGCCTTGTTTTGGGTGAAGTGAAGAGGGTAGTAGGCTTAGTAGGGATCGAATAAGCTTTGCGAATATAGTGACAGTTATAATTCTCTGTGTATTGCTGATTAAGGCAGCTGAACTCTCTTTCGGACAAATGGATAGTCTATTTAAGGGAAAAAACGACTTTCCTGAGACCCATACCCATTCCCACTTACAGAGTTTCAGTCAATAGTGTCAGTTAGAATTTTACGTTCCAAGG
The DNA here is from genome assembly GCA_022085475.1 of Heliosperma pusillum. NCBI lineage: Eukaryota > Viridiplantae > Streptophyta > Magnoliopsida > Caryophyllales > Caryophyllaceae > Heliosperma > Heliosperma pusillum. The sequence continues at coordinate 108,535 of JAIUZE010001437.1, read as the reverse complement.
AATTTTTTTAACAGAATTTTTTTGACCGAGGGAGGGCGACGAATCTCGTGCTGGTCATACATGCAGTGGCGGAAGCCAATGCCATTTACCAGGGTCTCGGGAGATTGGGAAAGAATTTTTGTGTATCCACAAATTATCGTTTGTGACTAATGGAACATATTCTGTTAGTGACAGACACTTTTTTCACAAGCTTGTGATCTCTCACAAGCTGCAAGTGGGAGAGGGGTTATGAGAGGTCATAAGCGAGGTTTTACATTGTGTATTTTGATCCAGGTAAAATAGAATAAATTTATATTTTCATGTATAATTGAATAGGTATAATATTTTCGTGGGACCACGAGTCCACGACAAAAAAATATTCTTGGCCCACCGCTGGTTGCAGGACTACACGACGCACCAAAACGGAATGGAATAAAATAACGTATGGCAAAATTGACCCGGCCTGAATAACCTCACTCACACCTAACATCTGAAGTGAGGACCCGAGCATGACCTAAAATCCGAATTGACTCGACCCGAATGTTTATAGTTGCAAACTGGCCATTATCACTAAAATAACTCAAAAATGACCTGAACCTGTCTACAAACTTAAAAGTGATCCAACCAAAATTAACCGGGCCCAAACAAGTCAATACAGGCTAGGTAGCACGGACACTCCTCCTAACTAGCCGTCCTGTGTCGGACATCGTGTCCGACACACGGACACACGGACACCTATAAATAAGGAATGAGAGGTTGAAAGACTCAAAAAGATTGATTAGAAGATACGTTGGGTGGGAAATGAGAATAAATTATAGTTAAAGTCAAAATTTACCTTCAATTATTTACATTTAATATCAAATAACAATATAAAAAATAAAATTGTACATTATTTATAACTATAAAAAATATATTTTATTAAATTTAAATGCTGTGTCCCGTGTTCTAAATTTCACGAGATGATGTATCACGTGTCCGTGTCGTATCCGTGTCCGTGTCCATGTCCGTTTTCGTGCTACCTAGAATACAGGTCAGTACGCGGTTAAAGTGATACATGAATTATGAATCGGGCATCAAAGTTGTGGGGTTTGCGGAAATTGACAGTAGCATATACTATATACTAATCCTGAAACATTTAGAGCCTTCCTATTGGCTGCTAGATTTCAGGATTAGTGGGCCCCACAGCAAAACAAAAACTTTAATTACCCTCTCTGCTCTTCTTTTTTTCTGATTTATTTAGACTATGTTCTTCAAATGTTTTTGGACTTTGCATTAGTTTATTAATTATCGACTTTGCATTAGTTTTTCTGGAAAAAAATAATGACTTTAAAAAAATAATGGAATTAATTATTAATATCGACTTTGCATTAGTTTTTCTGATTTATTAATAATCTACCGATGAAACACAAACCATTAAACCTATCTTATTCTTCAGGAATATGTTAGCTACTAAATTTAACTATAATCTCACAATAATAATTATAATGGAACATAAAAAAATGATTTTCTCAACAAAAAAAACTGAACAGCTGGTATTTCGGCCAAAAAAAAAATACTGATGAATCTTTTCAAACTTAATTGATTTTTTTTCAAAGCACCATAATAATTATATAACTATTAACAAAACATAACAAATAGTACAATAGATCATATAACGAAAAATATATTTACATAAAAAAAGTTTAATTAAAAAAATATGCAATTGAAATACATCCAAGTTCATATTAAAAAAATCCATATGTAAGCTTCGGATTATACTTGCATAAACTTTTTCAGATTATATCACTGTAATACTTACATGAAATCCATTAAATTCGCATATAGAGGGTCTTATAGAAAATATATATTGATGCAAATTGAAGATGTGAGGAAAATTAAAGGGAGATTTTTCTTTTATTATGGCCAATACATATTTTGGGCATTTAGGATGTAAATAGAGTATGAGGGAGTCAGGTGAGAAGGACTGATGAGCGGGGCAAAATATGTGACTGAGGTGAGACGTTTAGGGTATAGGAAATTAGGAAGGAAAAATGAAGAAGAGAAATTGATAGAGGGGGTTGGCGGATGGGAGATCAAATTTTAGGGGTTTTATCTTAAATTTATATTTTTGGGTTGATATTTTAATTGAGATTCATAAGACCTTTTGGGTTGGGTTTTGTTGTATACTAAATTTTTTTCTAATATAAAATCAAATATCAAATATTTATTGGAGACCAAATCTATCTCCAAATTTGGGTTAATTCTTTTTAAACATAATGTAATTGAGATATTTTTCTTTTAATGTGAGTAAGATAAATGTTGGTTACTTGGACATGACAAAAATAAATTTGTCAATGTTATAAATTAATAAGTTATTAAACATATACTAAATGTTAAATAATAAAAAATAAAAAATATTTGTTTTCGGTCTAAGTTTTACTTCCTCCATCTCAGTCATTTATTTACTTTTACTTTTCACTAATATAATTTATTAAAGTAAATAAAATTTGAATTCATTGATTTTAATTTGTACATTGAAAATTCCGTTACAAAAATATCACATTCTATTAGTTTGTTCATTTAAGACATGAAAGTTATCTATATCATAAACTAGATTTAATGCCCGTGTGATTGCACGGGTCGACATTAATGTCATTTTCTTAAATTTTTTTTACAACAATTAACTTATAGAAATAAGTTTGTCCTTTTTAACTTTTACGAAATAACTATTAAGTACTAATTATGAATTTGACCCTTAACTTATAATATTGATTTAAGTAAAATCTTAATTCTTTCTTACGGTTATCTTAGACTATAAACATTATAACATAATCTTTAAATAATACCCGTGCAATTTTGCACGGGCTTAAAACTAATAAATAGAAAAGTGAAAAATGACATAAACTACCAAAAAAATGATAACAAGTAAAAACAAAAAATATTAATCCAGAAGTATTTACTTGAACTAAACAAAATCTGACAAAAGCAGAAGTATTTACTTGAAAAAAAAACGAAAATTATTAATGCAAAAGTAAAAACGAAAAATATTAATTCAAAATTTCCCAAATTTCGTCTTATAATACTGTATTATTACAAACGCAATAAACCAGAGTATAGATTTAACATTTGAATAAGAGGACCAATTCACTATATTTTGACCAATTTATATTGTCACAGACTCACGAAATTGAACACTTAATGACACACAATTTATATACACATGTATCTTAGGATAACAACGACTATTATGATCCGTGCATTTTTTGCACGGGTGTAAAACTAGTTATACCAGAAGTCCTGAACTCCTAATACACATTATGCGGGAAACGGATAATCGAAAGACGTACATATATAACACAAATCACAACACACACATAGCAGTAGTACTGCCTTATTGTATCTGGAAATATATACTCCCTTTGTGTCGATCATTTATTTTTATTTTTATTCTTTATGAAGAATATTTTAATTAAATGTAAGTAAATGATTGGGACAAAGGAATATTAGGGTAACATCATTTATTCGCTATATTGATAAGGCATTCACACAGCTCTTTTGGCATGCACATCATAGGCATGTGATCTGCTCCTTTAAGCTCTTCAATCTCAACACCACTGTTATTAGCTAACCATATCTGATATGCTTCGATGATGCCCTGGTCTTCTGTACATACCACGTAAACTCGTTTCACCGATCCGTATTTCTCCTTGGACAGTTTCGTCTCCGGTTTCCATATGTCATGAGAGAACATGGATGATGGCCTCTTCAACATCATTACCAGCTCCAAATCCTTAACATCATGCTCAAAGTGATTAGCACTTTTCTAGAACAACCATATATAGCTTTTTATTTTTATTTTCATTTAAAAGTTCACACCTTATATTAACTCCCGATTCTTAGTAGACACCAAAATCAACAACGTTAAAACACAAATTCCATTTAAGTTTACAATTAACCAGTGATGTAAAATTGTAAATGACTATGTAAATGACTAGTCGATGAGCCTTCGGAATCAAGTCGGTTAGGATTGTGTTTAGCCCTGGTTTGTAATTGGTGATTTATATAACAATTTGAAGTGTGAGGTTTGGAGTTACTATGGAGTAATAACTTGAGACAAATCCACTAAACTCGTTTTTCCTAATGAAAGTTAGTTTACACGACTCGAAAACACGAAATGAACCGGACATGAAACTAACAAGTTTGGGTTGAGTTTTAATGACCATTTATGTAAGTGGGTCGACACGAACACGACACGAGATTTAACTAGGTTGGGTTTGAGTTGAGCTCTCAAAACACGAACCCAACACGAATGACCTGTTTACTAAATTAATTCTAACTTTTCTTGATCTCCATTGCATAAAAATATTTATATTTTCCAGATATGGACAAGACACGAAAAAAGAATACAAACCCGTCACGAAATTTAAAGGTTAGGGTTGAATCTTGATGACTCATATATAAGTGGATCGACACGAACATGACACGGAATTTAATTGAGTCGGATTTGGGTTGAAGGGTTCATAACCAGTTTACATTTGATACGAAAACGAACTCGACACGATCAGACCGGTTTGCCAGTTCTAAGTTAGTGTAGGTAAGTTATTGTAGGTGTTTTGGACGGAACTTGGGCAAACATGTGAGTCTTAATTACAAGAAACAAAAAAACTCATGAAAAGGGGTACGGGTCACATTTAGACCCGTCAAACGGGTAGGGAGAATTGGGTCATACGGTTTGGGACATAATGCGGGTCGGGTCAAATACGAGTTACGGATTGGGTTAGGGTCAAGTTAGAATACGGGCCAAAAGATTGTGTCAAACCCTTTTTTATACTACCATTTTTAATATAAAAAAATATATTTGTAAAATCAAAGCATATTTAATATTAATACTTAAATTATATTAAATGGTTACGTTAATTATATTGACACAGTTATAGAAATTAATTTATTTTACTATTTTTTATTGTTAACATTTATAAAAGGTATATAAAATTGATTTCGTAATTATTTTTTTGTAATTTAAATTACTATAATTAATTATTTTTTATAACTGTTTTAAATATAATATATTATTAGTAATAATTTAATAAAATTCTTGATTTAACATCTAGGTTTATAAAGTACTCGGTTATAAACTCTTCGATTCTTACGCTTCAATAGATGGATAGCTTTCATCAACTAAATTGATCATGGTTAATTAGTTATAAACTCATTTTTCTGTTGTTAATGTACCGCACTCACATCTTGGTAATATCGCGAGAGTGACAATTTAACTCTTTAACTCTGTTCAATAGTGTAATTCGGCCCCTCATGTTTTATTTGTAGCAATCAACCCCATAATGTTTGTTGAAAGAGATATTAAATCTCATTGTTTGATTGTTGATGAATATTTCACCAAAATTCATTTCATAATCCAATTAATCATATACAAACTTCATTTTGTATAACTTATTAAAATATTTATACAATATATAATGGTTATATAAAGTATTTCTGATAATTTTACAATTGTTAGATAGTCTACATTATATGTAGCAATAGTTCATGAAATTTTATCATATTTTTATTTGTTTCTTATAAAAGATGTAAAGTTATTCTTTAGATGAATATAAAATTTTATATAAATTATTATGGTTGAGATTAGAGGTAAGCAAAACTGTATACTCGGTATGATTTAAAAAACCGTATCGTATTTACAGTTTTTAAAATCACATATATGCCAATACGGAACCGTGTACCCGATTTTCGTAAACCCGGTTTTTCCGTATATTTGGTTTTCATATACCTGGATAGGGATTCAGGTCGTTCGCGATGAAGATCGGTACACCGTAAACTTAAATTTGATAATAATAAGTTACGTGTTCAAATAAATAAAACTTTCAATATTCATTATACAAATGAGTCTGAAAAAATTGGACAAATTTATTTGATTATACTTAAATTATTTAGTTTATCTTAGATCTTTTTTGTTTTTTTTTACTTATTTTCAAAAACCGTATAACCAGTTTTGTTTTTGCCCGATCCGGATATGATACGGTTTTAAGAAAACCGTTTACCCGGCACCGTATTTTATCCGTATATTACTCCGCCCTAGTTGAAATTACTATTTTTTATGGGTTATTAATTGCATAATATGAATATATAATGCAATTTTGTTGAGACTTTAGCTAAAAATAAAAATTAAGTTTGAATTTCACCTTTTTCTTAAATTTAAGGGGCTTGATTGTTACCAATTAAAATTCAAATGACCTAATTTCACCATTAGACAAAATTAAGGAATTAAATTATCATTTTCGCAATTTAGTTATTAATGTACTACACTCACGTATGAGCAAATTTGGAAATAAATATTACTCCGTAACAATCTCTATATTGTTTTATCTAATGTCGTATCCCCTGTCCGGCAGCGAATCAAGTGGGACAGAGCGACATAATAGTGGGGAAAATAATGTCCACAAATTCTGAATATGGCTTATATCAGTCTTCAATAAATATGAGTTGAATTCTCTCTCACAAGGACACAAGTGGGAGGGTAAGTGGGGATCCATCTGGTTCCCCACTTGTGCTCCCACTTATCTCCTTGTGAGAGAGAATTCGATCCATATTCATTGATGACGAATATACCCGTCTTCAATGAAACTTATTGAAAAATGTCAAAGAAGAAGTAGGCCCGTAGGGTGTGATTACCTGAGGGGAAGACAAGTGATATAGCTTGGACAAGAAATTAGTGCCAAACAACATTATGGTGAGTGTCTCCTTCGGGTCACCTGTGCTCTTGAACTCTGTATCCAGCCAAAAGTCTCCTTCCGAATTCACCTCACCAAACTTTTTATTTGGATAATTAATAAACAAAGCTTTAGCTTTTGATCACCAATATGTCAATATACGGTTATTTATTTACCTCTTTATAACCATTAGTACGAGAAATTGAGGTGTGTATTAAATCTTAATAAAAGGTAAAGAAATGATTAACGTAGGTAAAGTATATGTATTGTAACTCCTTGTACAACAAAATAATAGTCCTCTGTTGTCAAAATAAAATAAAATAATAGTCCTCATTAGATTTTGGAGCTATCGACTTTGATTTGATTTGTGTCACTCTGTCAATATTTAGTGCGATTGTCCCACATTAAGATTATATAAGACATAATATATATTGCACTAGATGCTAAAATAAGAAGGCAGATAACCACCCCATGATGTAAGACGTCTCACGATAAATTTATCTAGGGACGCGCTCTTACAAGAATGTATTTTCTCAGAATTCGTACCTCATTAATAATAACATGTATAATTCACCTTTACATGTAGAACTGGTCACAGGTCGGGTTCGAGACGAGCCCAGTCTAGCTCGTGAATAGGCCGCGTCGGGACGATGCTAGGGTATATGACCCGGACCCGGCCCGTGGTGGGTTTTTGGCAGACCACATATGTATATATTTTTGTTTTTAAAAACATGGCGAGCCGGGCTAGAAATATGGAACCCGGACCTGGCTTGTGCACCAAGAGGGCCTAGCGGGTCGATGGGTGGGCCATTGCAAAAGTGGCACGTGAGCCGGGTCGGGCCAGACTGGCCCATTGCTTTGGTTAGGTCTATTTACATGGAAAAGGGTGAACACAACTTAATCACATAAAACAGTGTTAACTTTAATACTGAATCTTACTTAAAACTTTTTATTCATGAGTTTACTTCACCATGGTTCACTATTTTATACTTCCTCCGTTCCATTTGGTTGTATACGTTTGCTTTTTCACGTATGCCAATGCTCATTTTCTTTTGTTTATATCTTTAGTTACATATTATTAAAAATTATAAAAATTTGATGTTAATATTGTACACGATAAGACAATTTAAACAAGATCTCACATGACTATATTTTATGTTATATATTAGAAGTTGTAATAAAGATTATCCTAACTTATGAATAGTGCCCAAAAAGCAAACGTATACAACCAAATGAAACGGAGGAAGTATTATTTTTTATCCACATCCCACTTTACTAAACTTACCCTGAGTTTTTCACCTTTTAGCAAAACCTACCTTTACCGCAAAAGGATCTCCATTTCTTTTATCTCTATTTTCTCTCTAAAAATCATCAATAAGTCTTACTTGTGACGGTATCTCTTTATTTTCATGCATAAGTTTAAAACCGTTAAATAACGCCAGAATAGAATCTAAACCGTTAAAAGGAAACGAACTAAAAAGAAATGAAGAGTTTCTTAGCTTCCTTAACTCATTAACTCAGCCTCACTATTACTTTTTGGGATACCCCACCCAAATTAAAATATTACTCTCATTTACAAACTACTCTTATTACTCTAATCGATAGCCACAAGGCATGTGGAAGATTTGCAAATGAATTGTTGGTTTATAGACCAAAGTTGAGCAAGTTTATTTTTTTGTTCATTATTTCATTTCCTTTTACACTCCTTTACACCCAATGCAAGACCATCAATAAACATAGTCTAATATCGATACATAAAATGAGGCACTTATTATAGAAGACATAGGTACCTTGTCAAAAATAAAAGAAGGGGTGTGTTGATGATCAGGCATGAAAGCAGCCAAAAAAACAGCAATTTCAATCTTTTCAGGGAACATTTCCATTACAGTTGACAAATTGAGGCCACCAAGGCTATGTCCAACTAATATAATCTTCTCATCGTCAGGTAGTGATGCAATGAACTGAATTAACGGCTGACAGTAGTCGCGGAGGGTCTGGACCTCATCGATCCTCGTAGGGTTGATACCGCAGGCAGCCATGTCGAGGGCAGTGACACGGTGCCCTGCATTTTGTAGGAGGGGCTTGAGCTTGTACCAACACCATGCGCCATGACATGCCCCATGTACCAACACAAAATGCTTCTCAACGTTCCCTGCTGACATATTTGTTATTACTCTCTTGTTGTGGATAGGGTACGTTGATGCCCTATTTATTAGGCCGTATGATATCACTACATGCTAGATAACCAAATAAAGGGCTGCTCCACATCACTAGTACATCTCATAAATTGATCCCATTTCACAAGAGTCATTGACTGTAAATAAACTTTTAACTTGAATCGTATAATTTGAATAGGACTAGTAATTCAAATTAGTCCTATTCAAATACCTAAATTAGTCCCTATTTACGATGTATTATTTTATTATTAGTTTGGTACTCCGTATTTTTAAGTAAAAGTCAAAGTCAACTTGATCAACGCGTATTAGAAATATGATTATGTAAAATGAGTAATATAGTTATTTGTAGTGATTGTAGTCCTAAAAGGAAAAGGAATTATAGTCTAGTTTCCTAATAAGTATTATTATATATTAGTTTCTTAATAAGTATTATTATTATATTATTATTATAGTTTCCTAATAATTTTCCTTGTCACTATATAAGCCTCTTTAAGTCTTTTAGCTTCTATTCTAACTTTTATAATTCTCATAATAAATAAATTTGGGTCTTGCATCTACTTCTATTGGATTCAACCTTTTGTCTTGTGACGGATTCATAGAAGATTAATTATAGTGTTTTATGGATGTGCTTGTGCTCGGAAGATTTGCGAAAAGGTAGGAAACTACTCAACTTGTTAGTTTGTCTTTATAACTCAATTAATTATCTTGAGATGGAAATAATTGTTTCTTGTTGTGGATTTGATTGCCTTGAGTTGTCTTACCATGATACATGTGGCCTTGTGATGTTATCTTACGTGTTGCCTTATGATGTGGGAAGCCATCTTATAAGTGCTAAAAGTTAACTTGAGATGTTATGGAACTATCTTGTGATGTTATAAATTTGTCCTGCGTTGTTGGCAATTGTGGATATTGATATTGTTATTTGTTGGAGATGGAGATGGAATTTGCTATGAGGCAAATATTGGTAGGCCAGGCACAGCTGCGGTTGTGGTCCTGAGATTGGTCGGCCAGGCACGGGGTGTTGAAGGTCCGTGGTCCTGAGATATTTGAGTAGGCCAGGCACGGTGGTGTTCGGGTTGTTACCGTGGTCCTGCAGACCCGCGCCGTTGTGGGGCGTGTGGTATTTGTGATTGGGAGATTGTGATGCGGTGCAGGATTGTGTATTATTGTATCATGATATTGTGATTGCAGGAATGGTTATAACAATATTATTTGTTACTGCTGTTTAGTTTGCTACTCAACCTTTGGTTGACTTGTTTATTTCTTTTGATCCAATAAATTTGGTGCCTGCTTTAATTGATGGCATCCTGCTATGAACCATTTAATATTTCTGGTTAATTGGGGAGCAGATAATAAAGGCAGGTAATTTTGTAGCAGTCGTGGATGTTTGAAGGGATTGGCACGTGAGGGTCAAGCTTGGAGTCTAGATCACCAGTAGTTCAGATAGACATTATATTTATTTATTATTCTTCCGCTGTCTTTGGTAATTTAATTAGTTATCAGTTATTCGAATAGTGTAGGAAAATCTTTAAGGCATTTAATTAAAGTACTTTGGTTTGTTACTTTGTATTCCCTACCTCAGGCAACTGAGATGGTAACAGTCTTATTTAATCGGGAATGTCTTGCTAAAGGCTCTTGGTTAAATGGGGGTGTTACAAAGTGGTATCAGAGCGACGATCCTAAGGCCGTAAACAAATGAACCAATGAACTTAAGATGTGTCCAATAAAATGAACCCCGGGGTAGAAACTGTTTAGGAGCCCTCTTATTAGGTTGGGGAGACGTCCCTAATCTGGCCCTTTTCAGTTTTGAGCCGGTCACTCCGGGAAAGGATAAAAGAGTGGGGTAGATAGCGTGGATGCATTAATTTAAGGGTCTTTTTATCTTGAATAATGCAAATACTAACTCAATTGCAGGAAGTGAAGGGAAAGGTAAGAAACATTGAAATAAATAAAGGAAGCAAGAGATTGTGACTTGTATTACGGAGGAGGAGTAGCGTGGAATGATTGATAAGAATGTGAACTTGAATGTCATTAATTATGAGACTTCTAATCGTATATTGATTAGCTTCTATAAAAAAAAAATATAAATATGTATTTATGGATGGATGCTTTGTGAAATTGATTGAAAATTTTGTGTGAACTATGTGAATTAGAATAATATGTCTAGAGATATGCAGATTGTGAACCCTTGAACCTATGCTTAAATGATTGATATTGAATGTTTAAATGTTTAAATTGCTTCAAAGGTGTTAACAAATGTATTGATTGTAGTTTATGCGTTAAAAGTAGGGTTGTGGATAACGAATCAAGTATGTCTGACTAAATGTAAGCTAATAATATTATTGACATGGCAAACTGAAGGAATTAAATATGAATGTATATGATAGAAATAACACTTGTGTTAAAAGTAAATTGTTGAATGATGAGTTAAACCTGTATGATGAAACTGTGCTAGGAAAAGTACGTGTGAGCAATATAATGAATTGGATGTATGATGACTTGAGATAGCAAAGATAAGTGAAATATGAAACTTGTGTGTATTTCGCATTGCATGTTTAGTGATATGAATAAATTGTAATAAATGATACAATTGGTAATCTAGGTAATAATATGGATGAAATAATGTACTATATGAACAATTTAGAGACTTTATGTGATGAATTGTCACTTGTTAAATTATTAATATGTATTGTTGAAATGGAATGAAAATGGTTGGACTTGACATGTGAAAGGTATGACAAAGTAATGATGCTTTGAACCGTTTTGTGAAATCATGAGGTTCGAAGTGTGAGGTTATAAAGTTAAGCAGTTGAGACGAGCTTGTTTACTAAATGATTGAATTGGGTGAAGTTGAATATGATGATTAATCTTGACAGGGATTGACTTGGATTTTGTGTTTAGTTTTAATTGGGCATGATTAGAACTTATCTATGTGACTTAACTTAAGTATATTTGGGCTACAATTAGTTGTCTTATGATGTTTGTATTGTTTGGGTAGGAAAAATAAATAGATTTGTTAGGAACTTCGTTTATAGAAGGGCATGTGGTCATATGTAATTGTGATAGTAGGTGCGAATAAAATGTTAAACTGAAGAGTGGCATTGATAAGCATAATGTGTTAAAGAGTAAGATATGTGATGTATGGTGAAGGTAAGAATAAATTATTGAAAGGAAATATACGTATGTGCATAATTCAAAACCCATAGAAATTAAGGGAGGTATGAATATTTTTATGATGGCTAAAGGCATATGTTATTATAACCCGTTGTATATAAGAAAGGATGGAATTGGAGACTTATGAGTTTAGTTTAATGTATACCAAAATGTGAGCTTATGTATAGTCGATATGATTTGAGGTTGAAATAATAAGAGGTGAACCTAGTTTGTGTGATTCTTTAGGAGGTTAACGGTATGAGATAAGTCTGGGTTTTGAGAAATGTTAATAAAGGGTATGAATAGTTAAGGATGAATATCATTTATGTACTTGGGGATAGTGAATGGGATTTGATTAGTGATTAGGAAAGATTATTGTTAAGTATGATTTGGGAAGTTAACAGTATGTGATAAATATTAGTTTTTGGGAGGTGTTAAGGAGGAGTGTGAATAATTGAGGATGGACATCATCGGTTCTTTGAAGTTATTAGTAGTAAATAAGGCTGAGTAGAAAATGAGTGAGATTATTAATAAAAGTGGTTTGGAGTGTTATTACTTGAATTATTAAGGTTGGCTTTTGGAATTGTGAGAACATGATTGAGAAAATTAAGGATTTGAGTTATTACTTGGATATAAGGATTGCTTCAAATTGAATAAATGTCAATAAGACTTTTGCGGAGATAAAAATAGGAGAACATACAAGAATAAGATGTGCGCTAAGGGGCTATATAAAATTTAGGGTAATGGTGTTGAAGAGACATTCTGGGGAAGGGAAAGACTAAGAATGAGATGATTAAATATATGGTTTTGGAATGATTCTAGTTAAAGGAGGTAGGTAGTGAACTGTCAACTAGATAACATGTTAAAAGAATAGTTATGTTTCATGGTAAATCTTCTTTCGTAGATTACATTCTGATTTTGAGGTCATGTGGTGAGGTACTAGTTTCAAATATTTTTAAGATTTTAATTCTAATTGTATTGGGATGTGTTTATATGTGGTTAATTAATTGAGTTGCATGAACAATTTAATTAAGTGTATGTAAATGTTACAATTGTATTGGCATGAAGGGTGTTATGGTAATCATAGTATTGGGAAGAATGAGTTGTGCGAAGAACTTGATGTTAAGTAAGCGGGATACTACTATAGCAAATTAACATTTTGAATTGGGATGGTCGATATAATTATCTATATGATGGGCAATTAAGATATTCTCGATGGTTAAAGTTATGTGGATTCTTTTAGTGTTAATAGGCGACCAGAGTGATAGAGTGATAGGAGCTGAGTAAGTAATTGTGGTTGGTGGTTGGTGGTTTGGATAATGGTTATGTTGGGGGTATTAAGTATAGTTATTGAGGTATCGCTTGTAAAATAGAGAATGAGTGTCATAGAGAACTAATTATGGTATTTAGAGGAAATGTGTTGTAGGGAATTATGGTGGAGGTTGTGAGGTGCTATGAAAAGATTTAGAGTGGTTAATTGTTTTGTTGGGAGAGAGTTAGTTTTATAAGGGCGTAACTTTTTTTTTTTCTAAGTGAGAAAGGATGTTATATCACGATGGTAGCCTGCCAATATTATGGTGGTAGGCGATATAATTGGTTACTTAAACTGTGTAAAAAGGTGCTATTGAGCTAAAAGTATTGTGTGTTTTGAGATGGCATTGATGATAGAGTGGGTGATTAATGTTGATGTGAGTATTGGTGGTGCACGACGCACAAATACGCATGTTTGGAGTTTATGGTGTTATGAGGTAAAGTGTAATGTGAAATTGGAAGATATAGTATTATTACTAATGTCATAAGGAATTGTGGATTCGTGGTTGGGTTGGTGAATTTAATGATAAATGGATATTATATTTGAGTTAAAGTGTAATGATGTATTATAACTGATGTCTATGATATGGTATTAGCTTTAGTTGATTAAAGTATTGTGTTGAAGAACAAAGAAGGGAGGATATGCCATTTGTGTTAATTGTGAATATGGTGCATTATGTGTTGTAAGGAGATTCAGCAATTGTTTTTAAGGTGTCATGGTTGAGCGATAGTGATATAAAATAATGTATGATGAACTCGAGGTTTGGTACTTTATTAGGATTATTATTCCAGGTTACGAGGCGTAGCCTTTGTTTTAGGGGTGGTAGGATGTCGTACCTACATTGATTAAGTTAATTTTGTTTGGTTAGAACTTATAAAATCTGCCTTTCTATTAATAATCTGATCGGTATTTATAGTACATCGTAAATAGGGTGTTTCCCAAACTAATAATAAAATAATAGAAAGAGAGTTGGGCTCAAAGACGGAGTCCTAAGCGGAGTCCTAATGAGACCCAACGTATTACCCCCCCTCAAGTTGGAGCATACGGATTAAGGGTGCCCAACTTGCCAATCAAAGAAAAAAACCGAGATGAGCCAAGGGCTTTCGTAAGTACATCAACAAGCTGGACCGTAGTAGAGACATGCGAGGGAGAAATAAGACCGTCTTGAATAGCGTCACGCACAAAATGAAGATCAATCTCAATGTGCTTCGTGCGCTCGTGAAAGACAGGATTATTGGCAATGTGCAGGGCAGACTTGTTATCACAAAAGAGAGGAATAGCCGTGGGTTGGGGAATGCCCAAACTCGATAAGAGGCTTTTGAGCCATTTTAATTCACACGTAACTGCAGCCAAAGATCGATATTCAGCTTCAGTAGATGACAGAGATACAGTGGGTTGTTTTTTAGTTTTCCATGACACAGGAGAAGAGCCAAGAAAGACGACCCAACCAGTGAGGGAACGACGAGTGAGGGGGCAGGCCGCATAGTCGGAATCACACCAGCCAGTAAGAGATAAGGAAGAATCGGAGCGGAGGAGAATACCTTGGCCCGGAGTCCCTTTTAAATAACGCACGGTGCGAAGTGCGGCATCCCAATGGTCTTCACGTGGGGCATGCATAAATTGAGACAAGATGTGAACAGTATACGTCAGATCGGGACGAGTAACTGCGAGATAAACAAGGCGACCTACGAGACGACGATATTTTTCTGGATCATCTAGGAGGGGCCGTGTAGAGAGGCCAAGTTTGTGATTCTGTTCCAAAGGCGTGAGTGACGGTTTGCAACCCAAAAAACCACATTCAGCAACAATGTCTAGTGCGTATTTTCGTTGACAAACAAAAATACCAGTGGGGTTACGGGCAACCTCGAGACCAAGGAAGTATTTCAAGACACCCAGATCTTTCATATGGAAGCGAGAGTGGAGATATTTCTTGAAGATGGTAATGGCAGCGGAATCATTTGAAGATATAATCAAATCATCGACATACAAGAGCACATGTAGGTGAATCGTACCTCGAGTATAAGTAAAGAGAGAGTAATCAGCAAGGCTTTGCACAAAGCCGTATTCCTTGAGAGCCGTCCCGAATTTTGCAAACCAGCACCGTGGAGCTTGCTTAAGACCATACAAGGACTTTTGCAAGCGACAAACCATGCCTGGAACATCAGAGCGAAAACCAGGGGGTAATTTCATATATACTTCTTCATTAAGGTCACCGTGCAGGAAGGCATTATGGACATCCATTTGATGCAAGATCCAATTTTTAGATGCAGCAACAGCAAGGAATGTTCGCACGGTAGTCATTTTTGCAACAGGTGCAAAAGTTTCCTCATAATCTATGCCATATGTCTGGTGATTTCCGAAAATTACTAAACGAGCTTTTAATCGTTCAATGGTACCGTCGGATTTGTACTTAATTTTATACAGCCATTTGCTTCCGAGAGCACGTTTACCTTCCGGAAGGGGCTCTAATGTCCATGTACCATTGTCATGCAAGGCTTGCATCTCAGCATCCATGGCCTTACGCCAGCCCTCATCCTGTACAGCCTCGTTGAAAGAGCGGGGTTCTTTATGGTTCATGATAGCTGCCAAGAAATTACGATACTTGACAGAAAACGTTTCGCTACTAACATAATTAATGAGGGGATATGACTTACCTGAGGAAGGTGATGGCATGTCGATATGAGAGGCGATGGATGGACTACTACCTTTAACGGTCTTTCCAACCACATAATCACGGAGAGATGTAGACGGTATTTTTGGGCGATGACCACGGCCCATAAGAGGTGGTGGCGATGCTTGTGCAGTAGGCTCATCCGCAGTATCGGATGGTGTGTCATTGTCAGTGGGCTCCACGGTCATAGTAGGATCCGTGGGTTCGGCTACAGTGACTGGTTGCTCAACCGGCTGAGGTATATCGTCATCACTATCAATATAATCATCATCATTAGTAACCCCCCCTTGAGGTGTACAAGCTTCTTCCAAATACGGGAAGTGGGACTCGTAGAAAATAACGTCTCGTGAGACAAACAACTCGCATGTTTCAAGGTCGTAAACATACCACCCTTTTTTTCCAGAGGGATACCCCAAGAAAACACATTTCCGACTTTTACTAGCAAACTTATCTCCCTTCGCGCGTTGGTTGTGAGCATAACACAACGACCCAAAGATACGCAAATGGGTATAGGGCGGGGGCTTACCAAAGAGGACTTCATATGGAGTAATTCCCCCTAAAACAGCCGAAGGAGTCCGGTTCATGAGGTAAGATGCGGCAAGAGCACACTCGCCCCAAAAAATAATGGGTAGGCCAGCTTGGAATCGGAGTGCTCGAGCAACATTAAGGATGTGCTGATGCTTGCGCTCCACCCTTCCATTTTGTTGTGGGGTGCCCACACAGGAACTTTGAAATAATATGCCTTGCGAAGTGAAATACGATTGAAGGGGGTGAAACTCAGTGCCATTATCACTCCGAACCATTTTAATTATTGCGGAAAATTGCCGAGCAATCATAGCAATGAAGGTCATAAATTTTTCACGAACTTCTGTTTTTGACTTCATTAAATAAATCCATACTCCACGGGAGAAATCATCAACAATAGTGAGAAAATACCGAGCACCGCTGGTAGACGGAGTCTCATAAGGTCCCCATAAATCGCAATGCACAAGATGAAAAATACCATCACTTTTATTATCACTCAACGGAAAAGAATTTCTAATTTGTTTGGCACGATGGCAAATGTCACAAGGCTTTACCAGAGTACTCTTATTACTAACAAACGGAAGTAATTTAACTATTTTTTCGGAAGGATGACCCAACCGTCTATGCCATAAATTAATCGTAGATTCAACCCCTAAAGCATTTGTGATAATACTAGGTTCCTGACGAAGGTAGTATAGTCCATCCAGCCGATCACCCGTGCCAATCACCATCCTCGTAAGCCGGTCCTGAATAATACAATTAGTAGCGTTAGTTATAAACTCACATTGTAAAGCGTCGCTCAATTGAGAGGCAGCTATTAAATTACACCGCAGTTGCGGGACATAAAGTACAGGACTGAGAGAAATAGTGGAAGACAATCTCACGCTACCAACGTGAGAAGCATTGACATGGGCACCATCTGGAAGGCCAACTAGACAGCTCGGAATATGACGGATATCGGTTAAAAATTCCAAATTTCCAGTAACATGATGGGAACAACCCGTATCAATTAACCACTTACCACAAAAAGTATTAGAAGGCGTGCCGAATATAGCAACGGGGGGCTGTGAAGACTCACCCGGACGTGCATCAGTATACACGGCATTACTGCTTTCGGGTTTGGCGGTATTTAGAGGACCACTATGACGACCCCCAACACGGCCCCTGTCTGAGTTTCCACCACGAGACCCACCATGATTCGGATTTTTCAAACCTTTGAATTCGTACCACCAGTCGGGTATTTCATCTAGCAATTCAAAGCACATACTACGATCATGTCCCGTCTTTTTGCAGTGAGTACAGACAAGTTTCTGTCTTTCAGAACGCGAGAGTAGAGCAGGAGGACGAGGAAGCAGAGGAGGGCGCAATGACGGCTGTCTAACGGCAAAGGTCGACAATTCAGGCGGAGGAATTGGGTCAGCAGGTTTATTTATCCCTTTTACACGCTCCTCCTGACTCACCAATTGGAACGCACGGCTGACAGTAGGTAAAGGAGTTTGAGACAAAATTACCGACCGCAACGTTTCATAAGGAGTTGTAAGTAATCCAAGAAGGAATTGGTGTAGACGGTCACTTTCCCGTCTTTCGCCGTGTTGTTTGGCGACATGATCAGAACAAGTACATCAAATAATTGGCTCATACGTATCCAACTCATCCCATAACTGATTTAAGGTGCCATAGTAGACCGCAACTGACATATTAGTCGTTTGTTTACAGTCGCGGAGCGCACCCTTAATCTGTTGGATGCGGGAACCATCAAGAATGCTAAAGCGATCATGGAGGTCATCCCATAGTCTCTTTGCATTGTCATATTTAGAAAGAAGACGTTTTACCTCGGGCTCAATGAGGTTCATGAGCCAAGAAACAAGCATCGAGTGCAGTGTTTCCCAATCGTCTCGAGTACATGGCAGCTTTGGTTCGTTAAGAGTGCCATCAACAAACCCATATTTGCGTCGGGCTTTAAGAGCAATACGAACATCAGTTTTCCATTCATCAAAATTGTGAAGATTGAGACGAGTTCCAGTGATACGGTCACCGGGTTTATCATGATTACATATGTAATACGGAGAAGAAGAGTCGATTTTTGGAGGGGGAGATGACTCGTCACCAGCCATGGTGGCCGAGGCAGGAAGGTAGTGTAGGATTTTTATTTTGGAACGTTGATTGGGGTAAGGAGTTCTTCTGATACCATGCTAGAAACACAATTTAGGTATAAAGCTTAATCTGCCTTTCTATTAATAATCTGATCGGTATTTATAGTACATCGTAAATAGGGTGTTTCCCAAACTAATAATAAAATAATAGAAAGAGAGTTGGGCTCAAAGACGGAGTCCTAAGCGGAGTCCTAATGAGACCCAACGTATTATAGTTGTAATTGATTGATCTGGTGTTGTTATAAACCAGATTTAGTGATTCTAATTAGTTGTTCAAGAAGTCTCCCTTATAACGGATATATATGTCACAAGTTTTTAATGGGTAAATCTCTCCCACTTGGATAGATAAGACAAGCCTAGGAAAGTCACAGATAACTTGTCTTTTCTTACCCACTTGGGTATTATTTGTGTTGTTTGTTAAGAGCTTTATGAAATTTCTAACCTTTCAGAAAAAAAAAGAAAGTAGTTGTTACTCAAATTGTCTAGACATAAATCACATAATTCAATCAAAGGCTAGTCATGGGATGGGTTAGGGACGGCCCTGGCCAACCAATGTCAGGCCAGACCAAGACGAAGGCCCTATACCGGCATGTGGTAAGGCCTTACAAATAGAGCTAATTCGGTCAAATAAGCTACGTAAAATGCCTTACCAAATAGAGCATTAGTCCTATTGTTTACACTTGTAACTAGTTTTTTAAGGTCGGGTTATTTTCGGGTCGGTCATCTTTTGACAGGTCTACCTGGCTGAATAACCCGGCCCCACACCCTAGCTTGACCCAAAACCCCGAATTGATCTGGGCCATTATAAGTTTATAACCCGACTCGAATGTTTATTGTTGTAAACAGATTATTATCCATGAATAACTTGATAAAAGTTAATCTGAAAATTGTTTAAATTCGAAATAACTCGACCCGGAACCAGCAAAACCGAAGCTGACTCGCCAGATTGACCCGTTTGCTATGTTAGGTCTGCTATAGTATATTAAAAAAAAAGTTGCAAATTGAAACGGGGAACTATACCCAATTATTAGATGATATCATTTGTTTCTTGATATAAAAGAATCACTAAAATATATATCTCAAAACAATTGTCAATTCTCTTGATTAATTTTAAGGTTTTAATTTTTTTCGCTCAAATCAAAATATAAGGATGGCAAATACGAAAATTTAATATATTTTCAATTGATAATCAATTATATACAGAGTACTAAACTAAAGAACCTCTATATATACCGTGCATGAGTGTCGAAAATAATTTATAATAATTGTTTTTCATTTTGGCATATATAGACGAGTAGGTCGGGAGAGCACTATAAAAAGTGGTAAGTGCCTAATAATTTATCCACGTGAAGTATTTTTCTACTCCGTAATCAATAAGTCTCTCTTAAGACGGGTATATCCGTTTTAAGAATAAAATGGGTTAAATATTATTCCATTTGATTACATATGATAAATAATTTACTAGTTTTTACTAACTTTCTTTTTGTCTTACTCTAAGTATTTGACCCTTCCTCCAAGAGAATTTGTGTTTTCTCATTGTCAAATTGGAGATGTCAGAAGATTATAGATAGGAATACCATTGGGGCGGGGCGGTTGTAAATATAGGCTTCTCCGTATCCATATCCACCAAGAAACTCTCGTATCCATCCCCACCCCACCACCCATGACGGGTATTAGTTTCCAAAACCATACCCGCCCCAACGGATAGAAATATAAAACCGTACCCGCCCTACTTACCCATTAACCCGCTACAACATAACTTTATTCGATAATTTTTTCGTAAAAGTTGGTTAATCACTATTAATTTACAATTTTTTTATTTTATTTTTATCATTCTAGTTTTCCACCAAAGAAGTTAGTAAAAAAAACTTTATAAAATAGTTATAATTAACATAAGACTATTTTTTTTTTATGATTAGCGGGTAGGCGGGTATAAAGTGGCCGGGTAAGACACAAAAACCATCCTCGCCCATCCATGGCGGGTACAATTTTTGTTCCTGTACCCACCCCACCACCCGCCAAATCTCTACCCATAGGCCAGAGACGAAGCTACGCCTAGGCCGTAGGGGCCTCGGTCCGGGCTAGCTTTTATAGAATAAGTAAAATATAAGTCTTCTAATATTCCTAGTAGTGAATGACTGAATGTGGCTCAGTGGTTAAGACATTCAAATTCTGCTCTGAGGTTGCGGGTTCGAGGCATGCGGGTGTAAAAGATGCTTATATTTTTTCACTTTTAAACACTCTTTCAATTGGAAACTATTTACACAATATTTAGCAAGCGCGGACACATAATTTATCAAAAGTGATATTTGTATGACCTTAATCCCATTTTAGTTTATAATAAAAC
Source organism: Heliosperma pusillum (assembly GCA_022085475.1). NCBI lineage: Eukaryota > Viridiplantae > Streptophyta > Magnoliopsida > Caryophyllales > Caryophyllaceae > Heliosperma > Heliosperma pusillum. Next base: position 87,514 of record JAIUZE010001437.1, on the reverse strand, counting down.
CGTCTTATAAGAAGTTTATCACTTCGTATTATTTATGTTTCTAGTTTTATTCATCAGAATAGGTTATTAATACATCGCTCTATAAAATATTTAGTAAATTTGTTAAGAAAATCAACATGCCCTTCAATAACTAAACAAGAATAAATATAAGTTGGTAATTTGTACTCCGTATGTTTTAAATATTAATTTAAAAAGTCTATTAAATACTATAAACAACGTGGTCAACGGTCTGAGGCCCTTGATGAATGAATATCATTGACGAAATTGAAATCGGCCCTGGTTCTTATTTTGTCCTAGCTTCGTCCCTGCCATAGGCCATAGCCGCCCTAACTGGGATGGGTGCAGGTCAATATCCACTTGTACCCGTCCCACTGACACACCTAATTATAAATAGTTTTTATTTTTTTTGAAGTAGTAAAGGATTTAATTATTGGGGTAATTGCTTATGAGACGGGATGACTTGTTATGAGATTTGAATGACAACTCAACTATGATTCGCCGACGCCGTATTCAATTGAGTTGTTAGTTAGTCGTTACTATTAGACAACTAATCGAATAATAATGCGTCTGACTCTGAGGGGCCTCACATTAAAAAGGGTAGGTGCCTAAATGAATGTAAAAAGATGCTATAATATAATAACAGTGTGTTAGAGAGAAAATAGAGAGAAAGAAATGGAGAGGATTTAAATGTTTTCTTTAAGATCTTTTGCTTTAACGGCATTGCCTTCTTGATTGTAATTTTGTAACAAAAAGATGAGTAATAGTACGACATTCACCATGTGAGAAGTAGCATAAACATTTACTAGTTTTAAACTCGTGCAAAATTTGCACGAGATAGCTACTTAAAACTATTAGAAACATTTGATTTGATTTATATTTACAAATTATTGATCTTTTTTATAAACAAATTAGTGAAAGACAACATCAATAAAAGTACAAAATGTTGATTTTTAAAACATCATTGTCATTAATTGCAAAACAAAGTATTAAATATGGTAAGTTACCTTTCGTTGTATCTGAAAGTCGAGTGACAGTTAGACAATTATTATTAACTTGTTTCACCAACCAATCATATTACGAACGGTAAATTATACATGAAATTAAAACTATAATATTCTGAGCATCATTTTAAAGTGTTTCTGGTCCTATATTTCCGTATTATAAATAAGACAAAAAAAAAGCAACATCGTTACACATTACATAGACATAAATGAAAATATCCCGATATTTCAAATAATTGTTAGATCATATGAGTATAATATTTTTGTGGTATTGTTAGTTTATTTAATGAATATATCCATGATTTTACAAGAACAAAAAACTGCGTTGTTATTGAAATGACTATTTTTTAGTATATTTTTCTAATTACAATAATTCTTTAAGATATTTTTATTTTTCAGACTCGTTATATTATTTTTATTACAATTTTTAGACTTTTTTTCGATTTTATTATTATTATCATTATCATTAATTTTTTATTATCATTATTATTATTATTATTATTATCATTATTATTATTATATGCTTAATTTTTTAATTAACTAATTTCTTGAAATAGTTATTTGTTAGCTTTTTAAAGATTATGTATTCAACCTTTGTTTCAAATTTGTTTAGTTTTAATTATTCAAAAGTTCTCATATTAGTTTTTTTTTTGACGTACAATGAAAAAACTTGAGTATGTAATTACTTAAACAAAACATTCCTTATAAACAGTACACCCTTTCACCCACAAAATATTATGGATCCACTTTTTTTTCCCTTTTTTTTGAGAAACAATGCATAGTGCGGGTTTAAGAAGACAATAAGTCTTAAGACGATACTCGTCTTAAGTTTAAGACGTGTCAAGTACATACCACATTACCACTGGCATATATAAATGCATAGGAAAGAACGGTTATATATTTATCTTATATACACGCACAATTGGTATGGTACTTGATCCATATTAAGCTTAAGACGGATAATAGTGTCGTCTTAAATGAGTATTTGTGTTAAGAAGAGATTATCTCAAACTTAAAACTATTATTCATCAAACTCCAAATTTATTTTACGTTAAAGAATCTTCTATCTTATTATGATAACTAATTAACTAATTCCATGCACTCGGTTGAATTCCATAAAATACCAATTTTCCATTTGATAATGCAAGTTAATATACTCATTAATATCAACTATCATCAGAAAATCAGAAATTGATCGACCTATAAAAACTAAAAATAAAAATAGATCAACTGAATAAGCCCATAAAAGTTGATGATAAGTGACAAATAACCCAATTTTATAGGGAAAAAAAAAGAAATACATACAAATTACAAATCAAAATCAAAAGCTTAACTCTATTTAATATCTATCACTACATGGCCTTTATCTCACCGCCACTCTCAACTATCTTTCTCTCTTCTTCTTTTTTTTTTCCAGAAATTCTACACAACAAAACATTAGATCAATTGAAAATCTGATTATCTAATATTATAGAGTTGTTTTTGTTTTATATATTTGCATAAGTCTTCTTATTTCTTAACTACATGGGGAGGTGGTCGAGGTAAATTTATAAGATTTGTTGAATTTAATAGATAATGTCAATGTACAATGTGCCTTTATTAAAGGAAGAAGTATACTGGGGAACATCTTAATTAGTCAAGACTTGGCCAGGATGTATAAAAGGAGAAATGCTTCACCTAGGTGTCTGATGAAGATAGATATTAGGAAAGCTTATGATTCTGTGGAGTGGGCTTTCCTTGAAAAGATGTTACATGCTCTTAATTTTCATACTGGTTTGATTAATTTGGTTATGCAATGTGTTAGCACACATAGCTACTCTATAGTTCTTAATGGGCAATCTCATGCATGGCTTCTTTAAAGGAGCTAAGGGGCTGAGGCAGGGAGATCCCATGTCTCCATTGTTATTTACTATTTGTATGCAGTACTTGAGCAGGCTTCTTCAAACCACCACTGCTATACCTGGATTCCACTTCCACCCATTGTGCAAAGGAATTAAGTTGACACATCTCATGTTTGCTGATGACTTACTTCTTTTTTGCAAAGGGGATGTTAAATCTGTTTTTATTATTATGGATACCTTTAAGAGGTTTACTAGTGCATCTGGACTCAGCATTAATTCTGACAAGTCTGATATATATTGTAATGGTGTCGAACCTGCTGTGTTACAGAGTCTACTACAAGGTACTGGTTTAAAGCAAGGTGATCTACCTTTTAAATATTTGGGAGTGAAAATCTCTCATAAAAGACTGTCTAAAACTGTAATATCACGAAAAAAAATTATTATTATGAAATATTAAAAAGTATAAGTAATTTGGGAAAAACTAATATTAAGACTATTAATCGAGCAAGAACATCGGAACTCTAAATGAAATGAACTCAAATTATATGGCGTCTTTGACCAAACACGTCTTGACCCGAGGTAAGATTGATCTAACTAAACCCCAGTTTTCAACTCTAGTGTTACATTAATTAAAATTGTGATTTTACTCAATTTATATGATATTCTAGAGTATGTAAACCGGTTAGTAATATTGTGACCAAAGAAAAATAATGAACTTCTAGATGGATTATTATGATATGCTACAATAGATAGTGAGTATAAAATAGATATTTGTATAATAATATTTAAGTTAATAAATGTTACTTACATATTTGTAATACTTGATTATTGTGTTAGCTATTAGGATAAACAAGATGGTACAAGTAAACAAGTAGTAATAATAACTATATGAATAAATAGAATAAGAAATGAACTAAGATACGTATAAATTAACTAAATTTATCTAGCATGCATGTGATATTTGATAAGTTCAACTTGATCTAATCCCTTTCAATGACAATCTTTACATAGCTTCGTCCTTAAGACCTGGAGGAAGAGAAACAAAAATGCAACACTATAACCATGCACATACATCGACAAACTTCTAGGCTTCTGGCTAAGTAGTATAAATAGACCTCATTATTTACAAATATGAACACAAATAAAATGAGGGAAAAAGGGCAGAGGGCAGAGGGCAGAGGGCACATAGACATAATACGTACACCGTAAGTCTATTACTCTCTATAAAAAAAGGTATGACTTCGGGACCCTTTGTCGTTATAATTATTTATTTACCGTCTTATACATTAATGAAATAAGAGGATCGTATAAGTAATTGTTTAGATTATTGTCCGTAAGTTTTGTATTAGAACCTCTACAATGCTCGTATGATTTCGGGACCCTTCATCATTAAAAGTAATTATTTAATTCATATTATTTTGAGAAATAAAAGTATAGAAGTACACTAACTCAAAGTAAGTTACAAATATATAGTGGCCTAGTGGATGATAAATGTCTATTAAGTCGATAACAAGTAAGTACAGTGAGAAGTTAGATACGAAAAGAAGGTAAAGTATAATGCATCCCATAATTAGCTACTAAGATGAAATAGAGAAAATAAAATAAATTTCTAATTTAAGAAAGTAAATGAATATCGACCTATCTAATAAAATTATGAAGGTTTTTGAAAGTAGTACAAACATTAGTACTACTAAAATAGGAAACATATACATAAGCAATTTAAATTCATATGCTGACGTATAAAGATAAATAAGGTATAGTGTTGGGATCCTTGTCGTAGAAATAATTAACTCTTTACTATAAGTTGATAATGTACTCATAGTTGTTATTGGATAGTATTATCGCCGTTAGGATATTGTATTATGGTTATACTGATCAGATGTTATGCTAGTTGTCATATATGTTATAATGTTTGCCATGCTCTTGTTATAATGCATAATTGGCCAATTGTAGCATTCGGGATACGATTATTGGTTTGATATGACATTATTATGAAAACCAAAACTGTGTACACAGTAGGAGCGTTGGCTCCATATAAAGTAAAGGAGCGTTGTGTCAGGAGATGATAACTTACACCCAAATATCACGCTCGTGTGCTACCTAACTTGCGGTCCGTTGCAAGCTATGTCAAGCAAGACCCTTATATGCTAGGTAATGCCTAAGTCGATGGACAAAGAAGTGTTAGCTTGAGAACAAGAAGACTAAGACACTTGGAGTTTGGAAAGATTGCTTTTATTAAGAACACTTGAAGTATACAATGAGAGTTTGTGTGAATGCTTTGTGATGATCCAAAATGAATGCCAAGGACCCCTATTTATAGGACTCCTAGGAATGTTCTAGTCTCTACAAGTTCTAGCACATTCTAGACTATACTAGTAATTACAAAGCTTCCTAGTATTTACAAGGCTTGTCCTAGAATACTCTAATATGTACAAGATATGCCTAGAGATATCTAGATGGTTCCGCCATGTTCTAGCTTGTTCCAGAATGGTCCGGAATGTTCCAAAAGTCTCCGGTCTGTGCTAGAATCTCTTTTGTGCTCCTGGAAGTTTCTAGAAGTTTCCGGGCTATTTTAGATTAGTCTTCACATTTCCAGAATTATCTAGACAACCTCCTTATGATTGAAAGTGTAGAAAATTCTAGGCAAGGAAGCCACCTGTGACAGTTGGCTCCAAGTGAATTAAAATAGTGTTGGCTCCAAGTGAATTAAAGAAGCGTTGGCTCCAGGGGCGTTGGCTTTCCATGTGAAAAGTAATGTCTCTCCCTTCAGTAATGGTATACCGATAATAGTGTGATGTGAATATATGTTTATATATATCTTGTTGGCATGGAAGTGATAAATGTTAAAATGTATGGATACTCTGTGGCCCCTAGTAAGCGAATTGGATACCATACGGGCCACTAATGAGCGAATTAGATACCATACTGGCCTCTGGTAGGCTAATGTATGTTGGTAAGCTTGGTACTCTGGTCAGATATTGTATTATGTGATATAATAACGAGAATTCTTTAGGAACAAAGGAACCCATAATGTCGCTCTTGTTTGGTAGACCGACAATATTGTGATATGAATGTATGTTCTTAAGAAAATAAGAAATGATATAATGTTTTGGATATCTGACTGGTTTGTGACAGGAATATTGTATGTCGGTAAGTTATTGACTCGTTGATGTGATATTAAAGAGGGATAATGAATAATGAAAATGACATAAGCCCGGTGGAGGTAACCGGGGTCATACTCAACCTGTGGTTGGCTGATCCCGTTATTTTTATATATTTTTCAGGTACAAGTATCAGGGAGGGTCAAGAGTGAGAAACTCCATAGAGAAGACGAGACTTATAAGATGTTTAATTAAATAAATAGAGTTTTTAGTTTTCGTTTTGTAAGTGTATTTAATTTATTGTATAAGCCTTGTATTTTCCGGATGGAAAATATGGCGGTGATGCCCTGTAATTCCGCTGTTGTCTATTATTAACATAAAAAGTTATTTTGAGCTACCTGTCTGTTTTTTTTTTTGGGGCGTTGCAAATACTGATTGTAATGTCCTAGTGGACAGAATGATTAGTAGAATAAGAGGGTGGAATAGTAGAAGGATTTCATATTCTGGAAGACTGATTTTGGTGAAGGCTGTGTTGGCAACTATTCATAATCATTGGTCACAGATTTTTGTCCTATCTGCAGAGGTTTTGAATAGAATACAGGCTTTGTGCAGGAATTTTCTTTGGGAGGGTGAGGATAAGTAATCTAAGGCACCATTGGTTTCTTGGAGTGTGCTTTGTACACCAAAGAAATGTGGTGGTCTGGGCTTGACTGATAGCAAAATATGGAGTATAGCAGCTATAGGAAAACTGGTCTGGTGGATAGTTTGTATAAAAAAATCAGTTGTGGATTAAACGGATTGATAATATCTACTTGAAAGGAACATCTTGGATGACTTATGAGCCTTCTGCCTATAGTTCTTGGGCTTGGAGAAAAATCTATGAGGTGAAGAACAGAGTTAGAAGTGGTTATATATGTGGCTGACAAATGGAGAGGAACTGATAAAGGATACACTACAGCCGATGGTTACCAATGGCTGAAAGACATCCCTGTTCTGGCTTTACCTTGGTACCATATGGCTTGGAATAGGTACAATGTGCCTAAGTGGAATTTTATAATGTGGCTTATTCAGAAACAAAGATTACTCACTTTAAATCGTCTGATTGGTATGGGTATTGATGTTCCTATTGTCTATTTTCTATGTGGAATGGAACCTGAGGATCATTCACATCTTTTCAGAAATGCTGCTATATAAGAAAATGTATGGAGATGCTTGCAGATATGGTGGGAGTGACTGGTATTGGTCTGTTGCAGAGTATAGTCACTGCTAGAGTGGGAAGACAGCTGAACATGTTGGTTAGGCAGGTGAGTTATGCGTTGGTTACAAGGGTTTTTTATGAGATATGGCATATGAGGAATGTTTGTAGATTGGAGGGGTATGTGGTACAGCCTCAACAACTGGTACTACAAGTGAAGAATGACTGCAAAAGACGCTTTGAAGGGATATTTAAGGGTGCTATGCCTGTTGCTACTCGTCAGTGGTGTCAGAAGGTAGGATTTGGCTGATTGATAGGTTTAGGCTTGTATGATGCTAGGTTTCATTGTAATATGTTTGGAGCATGTGAGAGTTGTTTGATGTTGAGTAAGTTGTAATAGTGTTCTGGTTATAATATAATTTACATTTACCAAAAACAAATAATCTATGGTCGCTTTTTTTTATACCATGCATTTTGATTTGGATAAATATTTATTTAATTTTCATGAATTTAAGATGTACAAAGAAGTGCAAATAATTGTGATAACATAAATATAAAATTTTATAGCTGGTTGATTTTGTTTTTTCTGAGTACTGAACTTTTTCTAATTAATCATTTTTTAAAAAAAAAAAAAGATAGTTAATCAAGTATTTTTGAAATGTAGAAGGATACCCTTTTAATTTATTAAGAGCCAATAAATAAAGTTTAGATTTTTTTTACAAATTTTATCGTGTGCTATGTTAATCAAGTTATATAAATATACATCTAAAATCATGGAATATAAAAATATGCTTATAACATCATAAAATTATGTAATTTGTAAATATGTAAATAATTTAAATCAGAAATGTTAAGAGTGAGGAGAGAGAATATATATAAATCAGAAGTGTTAAGAGTGAGGAGAGAGAGTAATTAATCTTTTGCTTTGGACGTGGGGCTCGCTTACCCTTTGCTTTCCTGAATTTTTGCAGCCAATCAGAAACACTGAAATGTTTCCGCTTTAGTATATAGTAGATGATACGATTTTATATATGCATCAGTTATCTTCTGCGACGGTTGTATTTCGTATACACAAAAACTTTAGAAATATGTCTCTCAAAAGTGTTATTAAGAGACGTCTCACATAATGATGGGAGGAAGTTATTTAATTTGCACTTCTAAGTTATGTTTCTCGCTAATTTAGTGGGAGACGGTCTCTCAGAATATCTCTCCGTCCGTATATTTTTATAAAGTGTGATCACTTTTTGGTTAATAGTGACCATTTTTGGGTAAATATTAAATAATAACTATTGTTTTGGTAAATAATTACCACTTTGGGTAAATACAAAATAGTATTTGTATCTCTAATTTGATTATGTATGACTCATAGTAAATCTTCTCTCTAAAATCCTAGAGAGAGACTTTCCTCTGAATTTGGAGGCTTTAGGGTTTCTTATTTTTGTCCTTTTTCTATTTGTCACAATCCATCTTCTTCCCACGCCTCCTCCTCCTAATCATTCACCTCCCTTTTCTGACACATTCTTGATCCTTTCGTGCTTATCAAAACGTCTATCATTACCTGCAATTTTCTTTTACTGGCTACCATTTCTTTTTCAATTATCGAAGAGACGCAGCCAATCAAGGTACCATCCATTGCTTCTTATTAGGGATTCTTTTGTTGCCCTATATTCTCTCGCTGTTAATTTTAGGGTTTCTGATTTCTATATAAAGGATCATTTGCATGCAAGTATTTAGTATCCAAATCCTTCCCTTCTGATCATGGAGGAGAATATCAATAATAATAATAGTGACCATAACTTTTACAATCACCAAAACTATCATCATCCTTATCCTAGCTCAGAGTTTCACACTCATAACCCTTCTCATGCCTCTGCATGGCGTTATCCAAGATCAGGTACAGTGGTCAATATCGACCCTGAAACCATGGGAAGGTCTAGGGAGTTTCGGGGAAAGTGTATTCTGGGTTTTCTTATTGATTATCGTCTTTTTAAGGCTATAAAAATTAACAAAATCATTAGGGATAAATGGTCTACAAGGAGACGAGTTAAGGCTTATAATCATGGGGATATCTATGTTCTCCATTGTCAAAATGACGCTGATAGAGAGGATCTCCTGAAAAAGACATACGCTACTTTCTTTGGAGCAATCATGGTCTTTAATCGATGGTTACCTGGGTCCATTCCAAGAACTATTCGTTTCCCTTATGCTACTCTTTGGGTGCGTGTCTGTGGCCTTCCCTTTGAATATTTGACAATGCATGTGGCCAGCATTGCAGGGACCTGAACATTCAAGAAGGAATCCTTAACAGAATTGAAAGTGATATTGATTGGGCTAGAATGGAAGATGATAACATGGGGTACAACCAAACTTTTGATCCTCCTCCACAAGGCTTTCCTACTATTTATCATTATCCAAATAACATCTTCCATATGAATTCTAATAACTTCAGGGAGAATCAGGCTTCTCATGGTGATTATGAGATCAATAATTTTGTGATTAATATTGAGGATACTTCAAGCTCTTCATTCTCTTCTCCAAATCATTATGATCCTAAATCCAACTCTCCTTCTAGTCTTCAAACATGGTCTGGTGAAATCCCTCTTATGGGGGAATCGCATATTCAACATGAGGTGAATACTCTGCTTGAGCTAAATCTGGGAAGTTCATCTGCTGCTCCACTATCTGCTCCTGTCCCATCCCCTGTTCTAGTGTCTTCTGTGGCTGCTGATTCACATATTAATCAAGATGTTGCTGCTATACCTGCTCCTATTCAATCTGCACCCTTGTCAATCATTCAAAAAGATCTGGAACTCCAAATTGGATCCTCTTATTCAATGGGGATGCTTAACTCAAGAAAAGAAAATCAAAATGTTTCTGACCCATCTTCTGAATTGGCAGGCCTAGAGGAGAAAGGTGACCCATAAAAATTAAGGGCCGATTCTGAGGGTCTGAGGGGATTAGCTGTCTGACAATTAAGCTATGTTGAACAATTAGAGTATGGTGAAATTGCAAGATCTATTAGGAAAAGGAAAAGCAGTAGTGTTCCAGGATACTCTCACATTCTTGAAAACTCAATCATCTCAGTGGGTCATGCAAAGTCCTTCCTTACTCATCTTGCAAAAAAGTGATGCACTGCTGAGGGTGTTCTTGCTAAGTCTGAGGCTATCAAAAGGGATGGTTCAAGCCTTGCCTGTACCCCTGCATTTCAAATGTCTGTCAATTAAGACCCTTTCCCAGGTGGTTTTCGTATTTCTGTTGGTGATTTGGATGGTTCAGGCTCAAGTTCCAATGATAACTCTGATGGTCTTGGGGGATTTGCGGAGGTTGGCTCATCTCAACCTCCTCTTTCTCCATGATTGGCTCTCCCCTATAATTTCTAAGTTAAGAGCGTTGATATGTAGCAAGTACTATGATTTTGTTTTTCTGGTTGAAACTAAGTGTTATGCAAGTAACATTAGTCCAATGTTTAGGGGTTTCGGGTTCACCTATTCTGTTGGGTGTGATGCTAATGGATCCTCTGGAGGTCTTTGGGTTGGGTGGCGTGATGAGGCAAAGTTTCGGTGCATTGTAAAAACGAATAACTTCATTGTAATGTTGAATGAAAAATGCAATGGTTTAATTTGGTACTTGATCTTGTTCTATGGTTCTCCAAATTCCTCCATGAGGGGAACCATACTTTCTGAACTTGGAAATCTACTATATACATTAGAGGGTCCCTATATCATCTTGGGTGACTTCAACCAAGTTGAGTTTAATAGTGACAAACTTAGTGCGAACAATCGTCCCATAAATGGTGCACACTCCTTTAACTTATGGAAACTTGATAATGAATTAATTGACATCCCATTTAAGGGTCCTAGATACACATGGTGTAATAACCGAAAAGGAGTAAAGCGTGTCTACGAAAGACTTGATAAGGCTCTTGGTTCCAAAGACTGGTTTTCTCACTTCCCTAATACGGGTGTAAAACATTTTCCCATTAAAATATCTGATCATGCTTCAATAGAATTAGACTTCAATCTGGTAGGCATCAAAAGAAAAAAGCCTTATAAGCTTGAAGCATGGAATTTAGAAAACACGGAATGTTTAGAACTTATCGAAAAAGAATGGTCTACAAAATTTATCGGATCACCCGCTTTCAAACTAATGAGAAACTTATCTCTCATTAGGTCCAAACTTAAACAAGTCCTTAGATAAAAAATCTTCATGGAAAAGGAAATGGGATGACTTCGATGATAAACTGTCAAATACCATGGAAGTGGCGATTGAGACGGGGAACAAGGAGCCCTATAATCTCATAAATGAAGAGCTTAAGGTTTTCTTAAGTGTTGCGGCTATTTTTTGGAAACAAAGAGCTAAGCTGAAATGGTCAGTCGAAGGAGATACCTGCACTAAGTTCTTTTTCAACTGGGTTAAGGGTCGAGCGGGTCAAAATTCGATTTGTGGCATAAAACGGAATAATGGATCCTGGACCTTTGATATAAAGGAGGTAAGACTTTTATTTCAGATCTACTTTATTTCTAATTATAACCCAATCAATGAAAGCTCTTCCAAAGTATCCGAGAGGACTGGCGATTTTTCGCCGAGCTTTCTCTCAAATATTGAAAATAAGATCAAAAGCGATGACTGAGATTTTTTAAATAAACCTTTTACGGCTCAGGATGTAAGACGCGCTGTCTTTCAAATGGGAGCACTTAAATCTCCGGGTTCTGATGGTATTCCTGGCATCTTTTACCAAAAATGTTGGCATGGGCTGAAAGAGGATGTTACTAATGTGGTCCTCTCTTCATTAAATTCGGGAAAAATCCTTAAAGAAATGAATCGTACTTTCATCACCCTTATTCCGAAATGCGACAATCCGGAATCGGTTGAAGACTTCAAGCCTATCGGCCTATGTAATGTGATAATGCGGATTATTACAAAATGCATTGCAAATAGACTCAATAGAGTTATGGGCTATATTATAGGTGACTTTCAAAATGATTTTATTCCGGGAATACAGATAAGTGATAACATTCTCCTAGCTTATGAAATTATTAAGAAGATCAACTCAAAAAAGAAAGGTAGAGGTGGACAATGTGCTCTCAAAATTGATTTAAATAAAGCCTTTGATAGGGTTCAATGACCTTTCCTTCTCAAATGTCTTTCAGCTTTCCACCAAAGTTGACTAAGCTTATTATTAATTGTGTCTTAACGGTGTCGTATGAAGTTCTTATCAATGGAGTTCCCCAACAACAATTTCGCCTGTGGTCTTAGACAAGGTGATCCTCTTTCACCTTTTCTCTTCATTTTATGCATGGAGTCATTATCTGCCAATCTTGTAAAGGCGCATGAAAATGGTTCGATTAAAGGTATTAAAGTGGGAAGATTTGCACCATCTATCAATCACCTCCTTTTCGCAGATGATGCAATTTTCTTTATCCGCAATGGTAAAAATGGTCTTGCCAATGTCAATTGTGTCCTGAACAATTTTTGTAAGGCTTCTGGTGAAATGGTAAACAAAAAGAAATGTGGTATGATTTTCAGTCCTAACACAACTCTACGTGATATATCTACGGGATTGAGATTATTCGGCATCCGCAACAATAGAGGCATTGGAAAATACTTAGGAATCTCAACGGATTTTGAGCACTCCAAACGCAATATTTTTGATGGCCTGACTAAGAATATAAGGAAGAGAATCTCTTCTTGGAATGGTCTTTTTCTTTCTCCAGCTGGTAGACTGACGTTGATCTCCTCAATCATGTCCACCCTCTCAAATTTCTTCCTATCGGTTTTCAAAATACCGGTAAGTGTGTCAAAGAGAATTAATTCTCTTCTCTCACATTTTTGGTGGGCAGGGATAAGATCCTCAAAACCTATCCACTGGTGCAGCTCTAATTTCTTAAGCTTCCCCAAGAGTCGTGGCGGGCTTGGTATTAGGAATATTGGTTGTTTCAATCAAGCTCTCCTTGCTAAACAGGCTTGGAAATTAGCTAAAAATGATCAGAATTCTCTTTTTTTCAGGGTTTTCAGGGATAAAATCTTAAAAAATGACCTCCACATAAACCTTCAGTCCATCAAATCTGAGGCGAACATGTCTTGGGCCTGTAAGGGATTAAGAAACGGTATGGAACTTATTTTACAAAATATGGGATGGAAAATAGGACGTGATTCTACTGCTTCGATTTGGAACACTAAATGAGTGAATGGAGCGGAGCCCCCGCCTGGGGAACTCATTTCTCCACCACCGGGCTTTTCCCTGCCAAATCTTATGGTCCGCGATCTTATCCATCAATCGGGCGGATGGAATGAACAACTTCTTTCTGATATTCTTGATGAGGATTGGAAAAGGAGAATTCTGGCTATACCGATCCCTGATAATCGAATTAGGGATGTACCATATTGGACCCTTACGAGATCTGGAATCTACTCTGTTAAAAGTGGTTATGGTATTGCTCTTGAATGTCTCCAGGAGAAGATTAGTAATAATAAAGACAGATCTCGTATTGGGATTAAGGAAAAATCCTTTTGTAAAAAACAGCTTTGGAACCTTCCTATCCCTCATACTTGGAAAATTTTTATTTGGAAAATCATAACAAATACCTTACCCGTGGGTTATGAATTTCATAAAAGGAAAATTGAATCGGCCTCCCACTGTCACTTTTGTAGCGGAGTTACCTCTATAGAAACCCTAGAACACCTCTTCAGAGATTGTCAATTTGTTCAAAAAATTTGAAGGTCATCCATTCTGGGGATACGAACTGAAAATGATTCTCACATTACCTTCAGAACCTGGATTATCAACTGGCTTTCCTATTTCTCTCGGGTAAAAAATTCTGAAGGGCAAGTTATTTCCTTTATTGCAATCATAAGAGGTATCTGGCTCTCCAGAAACGAAAGCCTATTTAGAGGATTAGATCCTTCTCCAGTCTCAATCTTACTCAGATCCAGCGATAGCCCCGCCTCGGCAGCTGCAGATTTTGTCTCTGCTACATCTTCTTCACGGGTAGTTAATCATATGCAGGATGGGTTAAAAAAATGATAAGAGACTCCTACCCTATGCCTTATGTGGGTCTTGGATCCTCTTGTTGTGTTATTCGTATCAAGGTTGACGCGAGCTGGAATGCTAACCTGCGCTCTGCAGTTGGGTGGGTCGCCTATGATAATAACACTATCTTCCATAAGGATCAAAAAACCTGTGGGCGGAAGTACCCTTACAAGCGGAAGCAACTGGTATAAAGGAAGTCCTCATCTAGTCTCGTGCTCATAATTTTCTTCACGCTCACGTCCTCACGGACTGCCTTCAACTTCTTCTTCAAATATATAATTATGATGAAGGCCATCACGAAGTCCAAGGGATCCTGGACGATATCCGTCAATTAGGCTTATCATTTCATTGCTTAAGTTTCAGCTACATTCCCTGCTCCCAAAATAAAGTAGCTCATGGTCTTGCTAAAAAGGCTATGCTTATTTAAAATCTCCTTTACTGTTGCAAAAAAAAAACAAAATAGTGAGCAAGTTGAAAAAAAATTAAAATAATCATCTTTTACTTATTAAAAGTGGTCACTATTTAACCAAAACTGATCATTATTTTTCAAAAAAAGTCACTTTTCTACATAATGTTCGCACATGAGATGGTAGTACAAGAGAATTTGTGGTACATGCACACCAACAATAACCATCAGGCCCCGGGGCTTTTTGTGAGCCAAGAGAGAAGAGATTGAGTTTAATCTCCTCAGGGGAAGGCAGGGAGTAACGGAAAAGAGGGTTGATAATAGGAGGAGGGCATACAAACACAGAAGAGGTCAGAGAAGTATTTAACAATGTGATTATGAAGGTCACAGGTGGTAAGATTAACAATGTGATTATGAAGGTCCAGTACAATTTCTCCTGCCCAAGGATGAAGTTTAGGTCAGTGGTCTATTCTAGGCCGGTCAGTTTTAAGGAGAGCCAGTGGTCGGTCAGAGGAGAGGCGGGAGAGGTGTATAAGGCGGGAATTCGAAGGGGGTCGAGTCATGCTTGATTAACTCAAGCTCGGTCAAACCTTTCAAGGATAGGGAATTGTTTTCTATGGTAAGTCCAAGTGTATTTGGGTCCAAATAAGCCAACGTCACATAAACAACAACTACTAGTCACTTCGTTAAAGTCTCCTATGCAAACCCATGGGAGATTAATATCTTTCCAGGTAGTTTTCTAAATTTAAAATTAGTATTAGCATACACAACGGAAAGAAAATAAGTGAATAATTATTTAGTTTATCCTCGACCACCACATTAATTGATTGAGGTGCTTTGAGCCTTTGATAATGGTTGTGAATTCCACTTCCGCGGACTTCCAAAGCACGATGAGTCCGCCAGAGAAGCCAATCGGATCTAATATGCCAAAGTAGTCGAATGGCAGACCTTTCACAATGAGGATGTCTAATATCGGAGACATGTTTTAACGTAAGATGGATACATTCTTACACACGTACACACAACAATTGGGGTCTTATTGCATAAATTAGTACTCCCTCCGTCTCATCATTTGTTTGCCGTTTATATTATTTATGAGTGATATTTTTAATCAAAGGTAAACAAATAATTGAGACAAATAGAGTATATATATTCCTTAATTTGGTACGTAATTTATTCGGTTAATTCATTTATTAGCTATTTTTAAAAGGCAGTCACACAACTTTTGTGGCATGCACAACATAGGCATATGATCAGCTCCTTTAAGCTCTTCAACCTCCACATCACTATTATTAGCCATCCATAACTGAAACGTTTCCTTGATTCCTTTATCTTCTTCACATATCACGAAAACCCGCTTCACCGATCCATATTTCTCCTCGGACAACTTCGTCTCTGGCTTCCATGCATCATGAGCGAACAATGATGATGGCCTCTTTAATGTCATCGCGAGCTCAAAATCCTTTTAACATACATGTTCAAAATTAATTGAGTTTTATAAATATATTGTCATGAAGTATTTTGTTAGCTTTCGTTTTATTATGGATTGGAATTGAGAGAGTACTACGACATATAATCTACGACTGTATACGCTTGTTATTCATAAGTCTATATATAGTAACACATGATTTTATAACCGTGACAATAATTTGTCAACAATACCTCAGGGGGGGACAGGTGATATAGCTTGGAGATGAAGTTTGGACCAAAGAACATTGTAGTTAGGGTCTCCGATGGGTCACCTGACCACTTGAACTCTGTATCCAGCCAGTAATCGTCTTCCGGATTCGCCTCCATAAACTTCTCCAATGAAATACAAAGAAAATACTACTGTTAAAACTTTTCTCAAGAAAAAAAACTTAGTACACCTGATTGTACCGTACGATGGCACACCGTAACCATTGAGAACATTTGTTTTTGTTGTTATTTTTCCAAGTGAGTTGTCCAACAATAATAAAAGTGGAGAGATTGATTTTTGATTGAAACCCCCTTGAACTTATGAAACAGCAGACTCTCGTAGGAAGAGACTTTCTTACTTAAAAATATAACATGATTTGTTTTCGATAGCGGTAAGAGAGGTCTGATTGCATCCCAGTTAGACCTTGCAAACGGGTCAACCGGATTAGATCTTGGGGTCTATTTTGGGTTGCAAGAGTTCGGGTCACTTTCAAATCAGCCATTATCATGCTTTTTTATGGATAATAATTTGAATGCAACAAAAAATATTTGGGTCTGGTTATATTGGGTCCGGTCAAGCTTGGGTCTTGTATTCGGGTGTCGGGTCTGATTCGGGTCGACTCAATTTTGCCATGTCTACTCCTAGTCTAATTAAAATTGTGCTCCACATGTGAGAAGAGTGTGAAGAACTCATACAAACAAATCACTAGTGAACTCATCTTTTAATTTTAGTGAATTTATGTTGAAACTTTGTTTGGCTTATGAAATGGGTGCGATAGAGACTCATTTGCATTATTTAATATAAGAACTAATAACGAGGGAATAACTGAATAACATCATGAATTTCATGATTTTTATTTGTCAATAAGTAAATTCTATTCTATGTCGGTCGTACCGTGTAATTTCACCTAGGTCACTATTTATTTACAAATTGTTGAAGATAGGCATTATCCGTCACAAGCTGAATATGGATAGTGACTCTCTCACAAAATGCAAGTGAGAGGGAAAGAGGTGAGCAAATGGATCCCCAGTTGCTCTCTCACCCGCATTTTGTGAGAGTGACACTATCCGTTTTCAGCTTGTGCCTGATTATGCTCGTCTCAATAGAGACGAAGTGCTATTTATTATACTCTGAATGCCTAAATGTCATTATCAAAATGTGTCCCACTGGCTTTTTTTGGAAATTAGATATTAGACTAAAAACCATACATCAATTAATCAATTTGACTTTTGGCTACTAAACTAAAGATGATAAAATTGACAGCGTACCTTATCATAAATAAAAGAAGGGGCGTGTTGATAATCAGGCATGAAAGCAGTCAAGAAAACAGCAATTTCAATTTTTTCAGGAAACATTTCCATAGCAGTTGATAAGTTTAGGCCACCAAGGCTATGCCCAACAACTATAACCTTCTCACCCTCAGGAACCGATCTGAGGAACTGAATTAGCGGCTCAGAGTAGTCGCGGAGGGTCAAGAGCTCGTCAATCCTCTTAGGATTTATACCCGAGGCTGCCATGTCGAGAGCCGTGACGCGGTGTCCAGCATTTTTTAGGATGGCTTAAGCTTGTACCAACACCATGCACCATGACATGCACCATGTACTAACACAAAATGCTTATTCTCTTTGTTTGAGCTTCCCATTTTTTTTTTGGCTTAGGTTTGCCACTTGAGTGTTGTTGAAATAATACGATTAGTTGTTGTCCAATTTATAATACTCCTGGCGGCCTCCCGCTATCCTAGTTATTTGTTTAGATTTTCTATTTTTTTGGTGTTTTATTTATTTGTCTACATTTCTATATTAGACACGACTAATGGGTAATTTGATCGTATCATGACATTATCGTCCACCTATCATCCATTATCACTATCGACAAATCACAAATGGTCCTTTATAATTTACTTGATCTTTGTGTCAAAAGGAAAGGTAAACAAATGACCCCGATCGAAAGAAAGTAATAATCAAAAAATTCTTGGGTCCTCTAAAAGCACAGTCATCCTTATACCTAAGAACATCCTCAAACAAGGTCATGAGGGAAGTCATAAGTCATGACCTTATTAGGGTATGATAATTAAGGAGTAAAGAAAAAATTAGTATGACCTTGAACTAGAAGAGGTCAATTTGTGACATTTGTTGGAGCAAATTGACCCACTACTTAACCGTACTTGTGTCCAAGTTTTATTGGATACACCATTGAAAAGCAAAAACAAAATTAAAAAAAAAACATCTACTTTTCTACATTGGAGAGTTTAAATGGGTGGGGTAGAAGACGTGAGAAGTGGTTGGAAAGTGGAAAATGATTGGATCAGTAACATTAGTTATGACCTTCTGCTTGGAAGAATGTAAATGATTTATCACAAATTCTCATGGTGACCCGTCTTAAGTTTAAGACGGGTCAGGTCCCTCTCACAAAGAGTAAATGGGGGACAAATGGAGAGATCTATTTATCCCCACTTGCTCTTTGTAAGAAGGGTTTGACCCATCTTAAGCTTAAGACGGAGCTACATGAGAATTACTGATGATTTATATCCAAGACCGAGTAATTTATACTACACCTAATGATAAGTTAAATATAGCAATGTTTATAATATAGATAATTGACACCTAATAATAAGTTAAATTTATACTGACACCTAAGATTTTATTGAATAATACAAAGATTTATTGGGTGGGAGTAAAATCATTTTCTATTAGTAGTGTGAATCGATTAAATATACAATTATCATATATGCATGACAATTAAACTATAATTTCCGGTAGAGATAATACCCGACTAAATCAAATAAATAACACAAATTTTTGTTTAACATGGATGTATTCGACTTAAGCTTAAAAAAGTCAAATAGTATGAATAAGATAAAAGTAAAATACATAGAAAAAAGCTAAAAATTATCATAAATAAGATAATAGGATAATATTTAACTCGTTTTAATGTTAATAAGAATACCTCTATTTGAAAGAGACTAACGGAAGGTTGTAAGTAGGAGTAAGTGAGTAACCTGGGTTTGACTTTTTGCCCATAACATGGTAGGGCTACTCTCAAAGTCAACCCCTAAAACCGGGTGGAATGGTTTTTCCTATATACCTTTTTTTTCCTAATCTATAACCTGGAATCAATATATATATATATAAAAGAGGTTTTTTTCGAGGCATGGTTCCCCCTTTATAGGAACTCTTAAAATAAAAAATAAATTCATACATATACTTTCCAAGTTATGGTTGAACTCTTAGATTTTTATTATATTTTTTAAATTAAATATTTTCCTAATAATATTATCAACTTTTTAACATTATATTCATACATATACTTTCCAAGTTATGGTTGAACTCTTAAATTTTGATTATATTTTTTAAATTAATTATTTTCTTAATAATATTATCAACTATTCAACTTTTTAGAAACTCTTTAAATAAAAATTAAATTCATAACTATTATTTGTCCCACATTGGAAAATAATGTAGATGTGCTAAAAATATTACATATAAATAGTAGAATTATCCCACATTGGAAAAATAATAAAGTGGGTAATCCTATAATTATAAATACGAGTCATCCTTAAACTTTATGTATCAACCCAAAATTATTGAATCTCTTAAATATTGTCTTAGAGATCTCTTAAAAGTTTGTAGATATGATGAATATACTATGTATAAATAGTAAAATTGTCCCACATCATAAAATTAACATAAGGTGGGTGATCCTATTATGAATCATTCTTGGACCTTATATAACAAACTAAAATAATATTTTAAGTCTCTTAAGTATTGTCTTAGAGATCTCTTAAAAGTTTGTATATTATTATCTTCACAATTGTTAAATTTACATCATTAAAAATTAATTTTAAAAGGTATTATTAAAAAAAATTTAAGTATTGTAAAAAACAATTATGAAGATAATATAATTAGATTCGTGGTGGAAAAAAACCCTGCAAAGTATAGAAACTCATATTATTTTGACATATTTGGTGTAATTTTTAGTATATTATATGTCCTACATTGAAAAATAATGTAGATGTGGTGAATATATTACCTATAAATAGTAGAATTGTCTCACATTAGAAAATTATCGATCATAAGGTGGATGATATTATGATTACAAATAGGAATCATATTTGGAACTAAAGTTTCAACCCAAAATATTTTGAGTCTCTTACATATTGTCTTACAAAACTCTAAAAATTTGTATTATAATTTTCACTATAGTGAAATTTACATCATTAAATATTAATTTAGAAAAATATCATAAATAATAATTTTGATGGTAAACTATTTAATGTGTTATTTGTTCCGCATTGAAAAAAACAATGTAGGTATCGTGACTCGTGAATATATACTACGTATAAATATCAAAATTTGTCCTACATTAAAAAATTATCATAAAGTGGAGTGATCATAAATATGATCATCGCACGAGCTTTTAAACTATTTTTTTTATATTGTTATGTTAATAAATGACTTTAAAAATTTAATAAATGACATTTAAAATATTCTTTTATTATTCTAATATTAATGTAACAATTTAGTAACTGTTAAGAAATAAATAATATATGAAAAAATATGGTGTACTACTTAGTTTGTTATTATTTCCACATTGAAGAATAATGTATGTGTGGTGAATATATTACTTATAAATTGTAAATTGTCCCACATAGAAAAATTATTATAACATAGGGTGATCCTATGATTATAAATATGAGTCATCCTTGAACTTAGGTATCGTATAAACCTACAATTTTTTAAGTCTCTTAATCATTGTTTTGGATAGCTCCAAATGAAATTATAATAGTCACAATAGTTAAATTTACATTATTAAAAATTAATTTAGAAAATTATCATAAATAATAATTTTGATGATAAACTACTTAATGTGTTATTAGTCTCACATTGAAAAATAATGTATTTGTGGAAAATATATACTAATAAGTATGATTATAAATAGGAGTAATTTAGTCTCTTAAGTATTGGTTTAATGAACCTTTAAAATTTTGTATTATTAATTCCACAATAGTGTAATTTACATCATCAAACTTAATTTAGAAAATTTAGGTAAGTATCCTATATAAGTAATAATTTTTATGGTGTACTACTTAATAAGTTATTTGTCCCACATTGAAATATAATACAAGTGTGGTAAATATATTACGTATAAATAGTATATTGTCCCACATCAGAAAATTATCATAAGCTAGGGTGATCCTATAATTATAAATAAGATTCATCCTTGGAACTTAGATATCAAACCATAATCTTTTGAGTATCTTAAATACTATCTTAGAGAGCTCTTAAAAATTTGTATCCACATTAGTGAAACTTACATCATCAAAAATTAATTTAGGAAAATATTATTAAAAAATAAAGTGAAAAATATTTTATTTATCTCAATATACATTTCCTATATTATATTCAAGTGGTGTTTATAATTTGTATATAAAACTTTGTACATTCGTTCAATTCACAAAAAATATTGTGAAAATGAGTCATCTTTCAACTTAGATATTCACCCAAAATCTTTTGAATATCTCAAGTATTATCTTTCAGAGATCTTAAAAGTTTGTATTGTTATTTCTACCTTAATGAAATTTACATCATCAAAATTAATTTAGAAAGTATCGTATACAATAATTTTAATGGTAACTACCAAATATGTTATTTGTCTCACATTAAAAAGTAATCAAGTGTGGTGAATATACTATGTATAAATAGAAGAATTGTGTCACATCGGAGAAATATCATAAGGTGGGATGATCACGCGATTATAAATAAGAGTCATCCTTGAAACTTAGAGATGAACCCAAAGTCATTTAACTCTCTCAAATACTCCCTTCGTCCCGGTCATTTGTTTGCCTTTTTTTAGGAGTATTTTAGTCAAAGACAAACAAATGATTAAGACGAAGAGAGAATTGTTTTAGAGAGCTCTTAAAATTTTGTATTAATTATGAAAATAATATAATTAGATTCGTGGTAAAAAAAATGCTATCATTGCAGTATAGAATATTATATTATTTGCATATACTTTGTGTAATTCTTAGTATGTTATATATCTCACATTGAAAAATAATGTATTTGTGGTGAATATACTAATAACTATAAATAGTAGAATTGCCCTATATCGAACAATTAGCATAAGGTGCGGTGATCAACCCAAAATCTTTTGAGTTTCTTAAACATTGTCTTAGAGAGTTTAATTAATTTTTAGGTACTTTGAATCATTTTTCGAGTCATAATATAGATCAAATATAACTTGAGTCCCGACAAGGTTGGTAACATATGTTTAAAATAGAATAAGTTGAATGAATATATCAATATTATTTTTTAAAAAATTACGGAGTATATTTTATTATAGTATTAAAACTTCAAAAATTTATTTTTATAAGTTAAATTTATAGGAAAATTACGAAAATGACATTAACGTAAACCCGTGTATCGCACGGGCATGAAATCTAGTAATACAATACGAATAAGTTATCGTAAACTGTTGTACTTTGGAATTGAGAAATGCGAGTATTATTATATTAGTTTAAATCCGTGCAATATGAAGGTAAATGTCAAAACCATCTTTTAGAACAGGTCTTACTGAATACGGGCGCTATCTGTCAAAAATTGAAAACAGATAATACCCCTCTTATAATATGCAAGTGAGAGGGCAAGTGGGAGAATCTATTTGCCCTTCACTTGCCCTCTCCACTTGCATATTCTAAAAGAGGGTTATCCATTTTCAACTTTTGAGAGATAGTGCCCGTCTTAAATGAGAATTTATGTTTTTAAAAAGGTAACTGTCAACTGTAGTGAATTAGTAGTTCATGAAGTAAATTTTCAACAAGTTTGGTTACCATTTGAAGGGATGTTACATTTCAGATTCTCAAATCTTACTCCCTTTGTCTTAGACTTTTAGTCAATAGTTTAAATTTATTTTATTTTTTCCTCATAAAATAATGTAAATGTAAACTATTAAGTGAGAAAGAAAGAGTATAATTAAAACATTAAATTATATTCGTCGTAGGTGAGAAAGAAGAGCAACTTGTGTTTATGTTTGTTATCAAGTGCTCTCAGCTTGAAAGAGTATTTTCAAGTTATATCTCCTTATAGATAAACATCAAATTACCCGTTTTTATGGAACTATACTAGACGTAATTCTTACCTTCTCCAAAAATAGATGATTATTTAACTCTAAAGAAAATAAAGATGGATGACAAAATCGATGATAAAGTAGTTTCAGGGAAAATAAGGCAAAAGTTGGGTAGTAATTTACAAAATGAAGATGGATGACAAGTTAATGTTGGAAACTTGACTTTTCTCTTCTACAACCGTCGCATGGTGCAACCCGTTAACAGTGACCATTTTTTGACAAATAGTAACCACTTTTTGATAAATAGTTGTCATTTTTTATAAATAAAAAATGACTTTGTTCAAGATGAATACTATTTACCAAAAAATGGCCACTATTGACCAAAAAGTGTTCACATTTTGCAAAAAAGCACGCGTGAGACCATCGTATAGGAGAGTTGCTAAAAAAAATAAAGCTTTAGATAGTTTATGACAGAATGGTATTAACTCTTTGACAAAAAGTTTTTTTTTTTTGTTTTTTTGGCAACGGTAAAACAAAGTCTTTGACAAAAAGTTGTTACTCCAAAACACGTCAGAATTCATAAACGAGGAAAATATGCGCACGTTAGTGTTTTTTTTTTCTTTTTTCCTTTTCGACGACTAGGAAAAGATGCACAGCTAAATTTACAAACTTCTTCATGAATAATGGTCCTGCATAAGAGGTTTGGCATATCAGCGTGGTCTACATTCCCAATAACAACAAAATTGTAGTTCGATAATTCAAGACAACAACCATGCATCCAAACTAGAGCAGTTTACGAACGAGGCAATCCAGTTAACATAGCCGCCAACAGATCTAGACTATTAAATCATGACAAATCCATTAGTCGTTCGTCCATGGACCACAAAATCCACTTCGGTCCAGCCTGCCTGGTCATATATGTCATATTAATCATGCCTACCTTTAATTCCAAATGAAGCTCTGCTCAACTTCACATATATAACTAAGAATTTGCAGTGATTGAACATCGTAAACAAATAAACATTTACCTGTCTTCACTCTTCATTGATGGGCGAAGTCCAAACATGTCCCATGAATCCAACTCACTACCTTCTACATGTACGCCAAGATCATGGTATTTCCTATGAAACATCGGTTTCCATGTTGACCATGTAGTGTAGGGCCTTGGGACCTAATCTAATGTTTGCTTGATGATTGTTGCCTACCTAGAGGCTAATGTTCATACAAGAGTACAAGACTAAGAAATCAACCCACGGAAGCTTATCATCCAACCAGATACGTGTTGAATTCAACCATACGGCCATAAAGTCAATTCATATATACAAGAAACTTAGCACATGAAATGGAAGCAGGATAACTAGGCAATACAGTGTATATACAAAAGCAAAGCAAACGATGCCCCAATCAAACAGCTGTCACCTTGAAACGCTTTCCGGAGACCATTGAACGGTCAGCTAAGCATGGTTGGATGGCCTGTTTGAAGCATCCTTTTAATCATATCCATCCCGAACGTAGTGTCTGATGAGCTGAACAAAGCAAGCATTAAATTGACCAAATACTCGGAGTCTTGATTCTTCATCAAAATGGTGTGTGAACAATGTTTCTAAAATATCTTATTGGAATTATCAACTTTTAATTACCAAAATAGGCACACAAAAGAAAATAATTACTACTTTCACAAGGGCAATTATGTAAAACAAGAGTCGGTTTTACAATAGTATCGTCAACTAGTTGTACAAGGGTATTTGTGCAAGAAATACACTCTTTGAACCATCTAGATTGTTTCAGAATATGTTTGAAGAAAGAAAAGATTTGAAAATATGGGTAGAAGTGTAGAACCCAATAAGTCTTGCTTGTGATGGGGCAATCCGTCGCAAGCTTGCGACGGGTCAAATCCCCCTCGCACAGAGCAAGTGGCAAGGCAAGTGGGGTGCTCCATTTGTCCCCCACTTGCCCCCCACTTGCTCTTTGTGAGGGGGATTTGACCCGTCGCAAGCTTGCGACGGATCGTCCCATCACAAATGAGAATTTGTGGGTAGAACCAAGTACTCATGAGGAGCTTATAGTACACTTCCAAGGATATACAATCAAGCTATGTTATGATGATGACAAGTTCATGCTTAGTTTATGTATATGTTTATACAATGCATTTAATCTTCAGTGTTAAAGTCTCACATGTTACATCTTAGTTGGAGCTTGAAATGAAGAACGATCATGTGCTTAAGATTAGCATATAAAGCGAGTTCAAACGACTCCCAAGCACAGAAAACACTTTACCACCTACATGAGGTCGCTAAGAGAGTAACAATCTTGAAAAGGGATAATAGCAAGCAAATTACTGAATTTCTCAATAAAACAAGTATTGTGCTTGCTAATCCGAGGGAGAAACGCACAATAAACAAGATTAAGCACACAATAAACCAGATTATAGACAAGTGTATGTTCAGGTGACAGACCGGAAGCCAACATTGTAACAGCTTGCTTAGTACTTACTTCAACCCTCCTTAAGTACAGTGATCCAGAAAAAATTTCAATTGGTATCAGAGCCAACCCATTATGGAAGGACCGCAATACGCTGATTTGTGGCTCATTTTTTAGCAAGATCATTAACCATTAACAGTTGGACAAAGCTTTAAGTGTGTCCGCGCCGTTATAATGTTATATACACCTAAACTTGCCCAATTTTATGCCACTATTGTAGTTTGCGATAATTGTCGTGCTCTTGTTTCTTAAATTAATGGAATGGCATTCCATCTTACTATCGAGGTCTTTTGCTTAAGCATGTGATGTACCACAGGTCGAGGTCAAAGTATGTCATTGTGTTGGGAAATCTTGGCCTAACAATTACGAAAAAAATAATTTTTAAATAACTCGTTTTCTGAACCCGGGTGCTAAGCAAGGTGGTCTGTTTTAGTGTCTGGGTTGGCCTCAGGTCTGTCACTTGAATGGCTAACAATATGGTTCATCGTACGACTCTCCCAGAGATTAGCAAAAGCAATGCTTGTTTTATAGGTGAAATGATTCTTATTCAAACTTGAAACATCATAAACTGGTACCTCTCTGTGTTAGTCTTAAAATCCATTAAACTTAGGGGTTGTTTGGTTGAGGGTCCAAAAGAAAGGGAAAGGGATTCAAAGTTACTGATTCCCTTTGTTTGTGTTTGTTTGACACAAACAAAAGCAATGACATCCCCTCCCTTAACCCCAAATCCCTGTGGCTCCTTACCCTTAACCTCCCCAAGGAATGAGATTTCATTACCCCTCTTAATTCACCCAGTACCACTGACGCACAGTATGCCTTACCGTTGCCGGCCAATGACCTCCCTCCACTTCCCCGTCTCCGACGAATAGCCGCCCTGCACTGGCATCACGCCGGAGATACCACCACTTCCCCGCTTCTCTTATTCCCATGGATGGGGAACCAAACACCATGTTAAATTTGGAGTAAACCCATTCCTATCACCCTCTTTCCCTTTCTTAATTTCATTCCCTTTCCCTTAGACGAACCAAAAGCCCCCTTATTTTTTCACCGATCCAAGAAGCAATACCCTCTCAGTAACAAGTTTTACGTTATGGGATTTGGTTATCAGTTTAAGGCTCGAGAGTTTGCACCTGTTTATAGCTAAGGAGTTTACTTAAAGACGCTATGAACGACAGAAATCTAGAGAATATATCTTTACAGGCAGACGGGTGTACACTGAGAAGAAAAAAATAACGAAAGTTGAGAGTTCGATACTTCATGGTGAATTTGCCTCTGGGTCCGTTGTTAATAATACAACTACGCTTGCCAAGCTTGATGTGGTTACTAGTGTACTTAAGAAAGTGAGAAAGCAGCAAGATATTCTTATACATGACCAGAGCGTGTTGAAGGAGGATTTTGCAGCTTTGAGTCAAAGTCTCAAGTCTCTCACTTCCAAAATTGACTCCATCATCTCTACTATCCTCTCAGTTCATATTCCCACATATCTTCGCTTAGGTTATTCTATATTACGTTGTTAGTTCCCTCCGTCTTAACCTAACTTGTCCTTGCCTCTTCTGACCTCTCTTTTGCACATATTTAACTATGTTTGATACTTGGATATTATGATGACATGTGATGATTTTTGGGTCCTAATGATAATAAGTGTAGTTTATTTTGTATTATTTGCCTTTCCAAACACAGCCTCAGACTAGATGTTGGACATCTTTAGTGCTTCTTAGTCTTTTTTCCGAAAAGTCGATCACTCTACAAATTACTTTTCAGTGAACGTTTTTTAAGAGAAATCATTATATGCACAAAATTGCTTTGAAAAGTATCTTCTAGGAGTCTGTCCTTGCACTGTACCTTCATGAAAATCATCGCCACTCTTGTTAGTATTTCAAATTGTTTAGATCTGGCCCTTAGAAAGGACATCGTTTGAGATCTTGATACTTGTAATTTTTCTATTTTCATAGAGAGCTTGTGAGTGTTTTGCTTTTACATAGTGCTTGCAAGTAATTCAATTTTAATAAAATAGATCTAGGGGTGGACGTAGGCCTTGATTTTGACCGAACCACATAAATCTTGTATTGCTCTTGCGTATTTTTCTCTATTGCATTTCAGTTATATTTCTACATAATCACGTGTATATTTAGATTAAGTAATCTTATATATTAAGTGATCACCATTTATCAATTTGCAAGGAGGTTCTTAAAAGGTACTTAATTCAACCCGCCTTCTTAAGTACTAGCATCCAGAAAACTCTTTCAGTTAACATATACCACAAGCAACTGACAAGCAGGATCTTTGAAACAAAACCAGCTAACATAAACAAAACTCAGACTAGTTACTACAGAACTAGAATAATATTGAGCCTAGTCCTACAACTTCCCAAGCAGCTTAAAATCTTACAAAATGCAAACTTCACGGAAAAATTTAATCTCATGGCCAGAAATCAGGCTCAATCATATTCAACCACCACCACAACCAGGCACACATAATAGAAATCTCGACAAGGAATTGAAGGAAAAAAAAGATGGACCCAGGAGTGAAAAGATGGAATGACTTTCAGCAAAATTGTAATTTGTAAACAAGCTTCAACTTGCACTAGGAAATCTATGTTACTGCATCAATTCATATTACCTCACGTACACATTCCCAACACTCGACACTCCACTGGGACATGGGTGTGTCACTTGGATCCATTTTTAAGCCAAAAATAAGTGTTTTTCCATAAAATTAGCCAATTCCAACACTCGGACATATCTGTGACACTTTGATTGGCTCTAAGTAACATAGTTGGAGATAAGTCAGATAACTCACGATGACCAGCTATACCCTAAGTTATGTATAACGGTGAGGGTATATATGTCATGCTAGATAAAAGCTTACCCAGAAATGAATTGGCAAGTACTGACCAAAACAGCCAAAAATGAAAAATGACAGTTATGGACCAGGGAAGATGGAGTATTATGCTGAGGAACCCTAACAAACAACTAAAGAATGAGTTGCTGGGTTTCCATTCAGAGTCACAATAGAAATTCATAGAGCACAGTGGAAGCAGAACGGATTACACACCTTGGTATAGTGATCTCATAGGGAAATGAGATTCCTTCACGGCTTGGGATGGGAGGAATATGATCCTTTTTCTCATTAACAAACTTTATAATTTGAAAAAGAACTTCTCGCAGTGAAATTTCTTTTGCAATCCTCTGAGAATTTCTGTCCTCCGACGAACCCTCTGAAGAAAACATTCATAGAAGGTTATAGACAAGTCGGAGTCAACGAAAAATGACTAACTTATAATATAACTGTACATGTTTCCTATCACTTTACCTCCTGAGTCCACGACCTTGGAGTGATAAGACTTACTAGAAGTTGCTCTCTGATGGGCCACATTCAAATTTATGTACCATTGTTCCCAAATCAAACGTTCAACTTTGTTTGAGAACCATATTGCCTTGTTGCTCTTTATTTCATAGAATGAAAGACATATCTGAGAAAGTGAAAAGAATCAGATTGTGCCCTAAATCTACAGAGGGTTGAATGGACAATTGCGACAATTACAATGTTTGAATTTTTCAGCAAGAAGTCCTCAACAAGGCAAGCTATATATATCCTTGTGTTATTTTCCCTTTCATATTTTTGAATCTTAACAAAGATGGTGAATGAGGATGGTTACAATGTTTTGCTCGCAAGGTGGAATTAATGTTTCGAAAAACCAGCATCGAATAGATCTCTTAATAATTGTAGCCTTATTTAAGTAAATAACAATGAACGAAAAAGAAAAATATTAAAAATCTATTCTGAGTTAATTGCCCTGAAATTTCCATCTTGCGCTGACACATTCTGCGTGGAATATACTGTCATATACTGCGAGCATTTCGTTAACCCACTTGTGTCTGTTTGTTAGACCATCAAATACAAAACTAAAAATACTCAATTAAAACATACCTCTTTTCAATATATACACAGATAATATACTCAAAAGATTTCAATGTGGCTGACAAACAAGAATAGATAAACCACCAAGAGACAAAAGGTACAAACCTGACTTTTCTTATTTGGGTGCTTCTCTACCCAAGAAATGAAGTGTTCAATCTTCTCATCTATCTTCTTTTCAAGTTCCACGTCTCCACACTGCACCTGTAAATTTTTTACGGGTTCATTAAATAACTTCACATATTTATAATACAATACGCACACGATATTTTAATAGGCTTTTATATTGACGCCTTCCATAGTTCCATGGAATTGAGCTTTGCTAACTAGGACACTAGTTATACTAATCATATATTTAGAATACTTTTGTTACCATTTAAAAATTTGAATAATTTCATACACTAGTGCCGTAGAAGTTCCCGTTCATAGGGTAAATATGAACTGTATGCAACCTAACCCTTTAATCAACACAGAATTACTGCTACGGATAACCCATGATAAAAATGGCGTTAGGAATTGCATTGACTAAAAGCAAATTCAACCGTGATTTTTTTTTCAAATTTTTCCTATGCCTTGTAAGTGGAAAATGGAGAAATTCATTTTTCCTCCTCTCTATATTCCTCCATACCCATTTTGCTAACCCAACAAAGGAAACTGCATCCCACCATTTCCCTTCAAATCCTTTAATCTAATCACACCCATAGTTTTATTCAGCTCCTCCGAACATGATGAGGGCCGTGTGGCGATTCAGCGCATCCAAAGTTGTAATTATGCTTACGAATTTGAAGATATGATTTACAGGTTGTGCCATTGTGGTACAGTCAAGAACAAATGCCCTCGAAAACAAGTAGACCAACAAATGCAGCTAATAAAGATTGATTTTTTATACTTTCAACGAAATTCATAGTGACAAAACTCACATATGTAATGTCAAAGAGCTCCAAATCAATATCTTTCGGGCGAACAAGTCCTAAAGCCCTATGGAACATAATTGTATGTAAAATACCTGCAAACATATCGAAAATCAGCTCATTTGACTTTCAATGCAAAACATTTGATCACAAGTATAAAGCAAGTAGTAATCAACCAATTTGATATACGTAAAATCTCATTTGAGACCGTCTTAAGCTTAAAACGGGCTAAGTTGCAAACATACAAATGCAAAAACTATATCGATGATAAAAAAAAAATAAAGTTCAAATGAAACCCTAATTAGAAACAAATGCAATTAAAATGACGAAATCACAAAACTATAGCGATTAAGTAAGTATCATTTGGATAGAATTCCAGGTAATATTCATAAAATTAGGGAAAACGAAAATAAGAACAGCTTACATCGAAGAACTTCTTTGATTTCGAAGTCATCCACTT
Source organism: Heliosperma pusillum (assembly GCA_022085475.1). NCBI lineage: Eukaryota > Viridiplantae > Streptophyta > Magnoliopsida > Caryophyllales > Caryophyllaceae > Heliosperma > Heliosperma pusillum. Next base: position 56,427 of record JAIUZE010001437.1, on the reverse strand, counting down.
GCTTGAACACAAAATCACAAAAAAAAAAAATAGGAGTAGTAGTTAGTGAATTGAGGAAAAATAAAAAATTAAATAGAAAGACGATTAAGAGTAAATAAAGAGGCAGAAACCAGTTCTTTGAGTTGGCAAACTTCGCAATTCATCTGAAAATACTTAAAATTTGTGTTTGTTTGGAAGTTGAGTAAAGTAAGTAAAATTTAGGTTGATGATATTGATTGGGGTTTGACGTTTGTAGGTGCAGTTACATGTAAGTGGATTGCGGTTTTTAGATTAAGAGGCTGTTTGGTATTGTTTGTCGAGTTTTTATTTTTTAAAACGAGTTTTTTTATAAGCTACGAGTATTTTTTAAAAGGAGTTGTGAATGTTTGGTCAAGGTTTTAGAAAAACTATCTTTATTATTTTAATATTTGACGGAATCTTGTAAAAAAAAAAGAAAAAATAGAAGTAGAAGTAGAAGTAGAAGCTCCTATTTGCTACTTCTACTTCTAGTGGTAGTTATTACCTTTTTATTTTTTAAAAGCACTTTTAGATTCCATAAAACATGGTATTTGGCCTAACTTTTAGTTTTTCATTTAAAAAAGCACTTATAAAGTTAGGCCAAACACCCTCTAATAAGTGTTAGGATCAATTGTTGAAAACACCCTTATATCTTACACTTTTTAAAATTTAATACTTTATCAAAAAAAAAATTAAAACTTGATATCTTACCCAACACAGCTACTTCAATCAAAACTTGGTACCTTAAGTGAATTCATGCCAAAAAAAAACCATGATTTACCCATTTTTACCCTTAACTTTATAAAGTTATTACAACATTCTCACCACTCTCAACCCTCGTTACTCTCCCAGTAATCGTAATTCTTTTCTCCAAATTTGCTTTCAAGTTACCAACCTTCATCCATGTCTCTCCCAGTAATTAAATCGATCATCTACAACAATAGAGTTCAAGTCTCTTGTGTATCAAAGGATCGATCATTAATTGTTAAGCAAGTATTTTCACTCTCACCTCTTTTGATTTCATTTAAATTTTCTTTATTAAACCTAAGTTTCTCAATTTCTTGTTTATAAGCGGTAATTTCTAATCTGAAGTTAACTACTCTATTTACATTAATTGTTGTTGTTCTAGTTAGCTATTATTAAGGTATTGCGTATATTTTGTTGTAGTTTACTGTTAATTTGAGAGTAAATTATGGTGGTAAGTTTGCTTATAAGAATAGTCATGTGGAAAGGAAGAGGTTGAGGCTAGCATAAGGGTATAATGGGGATATATTATGAAATTTGGAGGGAAATTTGAAAAAGTGAACGGAATATGCGACTTTTTTTGTCAGAATTCACTTAAAGTACCAAGTTTTGATCGGAGTACCACTCATTCACAAGGTTCGAACTTGAAACCTCCGGTTAAAGTTAGAATAATTCTTTACGATTTAATTTAAGTGTTCGTGGGTTAACTATTAATGAATGTGTTGAATATCAAAGTTGATTGGCGTGAGTGGTAAGGACTCTCGTCTCTTAAACAAGTGGTCAGAGGTTTGATTCATGACACTTCTGAATGAAAAAAACAAACTTAGGAGGGGTCTACCCATTAAATTGCCTTCAATACCCCGAGGGAGATTGCCCCAACTATCGGTAGGGGTTACTCTTGCTCAACACCAAGGAAAATGAATGTGTTGAATATCAAAGTTGGTCGGCGTTAGTGGTAAGGACTATCGTCTCTTAAACAAATGATCAGAGGTTTGATTCTTGACTCTTGCGAATGAAAAAACTAAACTTGAGAGGAATTTACCCATTAAATTGCGTGAAAGTGGAGATTTGGCCCCTTAACTTTGTCCAATTGTGAAATCAAATCCCATAATTTACAAATGTAGTGATAAAGCCCCACAAATTTGATAAAAAGTGAAATTCAGCCCAATTTTTAATTTTCAACCAAAATTGCACCAAAAAAATCAATTTCATTCACTTATATAATTTATAAACATATACAAAAATCATTATATATTTAAAAATTGTGTATGCAATTTTTCACACATTTTAGGAAAAAAAATATGAATGAATTACCCAAATTGAGAAAATTAGTAAACATAATCTCTTATGTATGTGATTTATATTAAAATTAGTAAAAAAAATTAATATTAAATTTATTCTAAAAATCATGTTAATAATTTGAATACAAACCTTTTAAATATTTATAACTAACTCTTATACAAAACGGTTTTACACAATCATTATTGTAAAACCATGGGTTAGACTTACCTTGTATTTGAGTGGCATTAAAGGAAATTATAGTGTCGTTGTCATTTCCCTAAAAATATACTCCCTACATTCAATATCTACACATCATTTCTCCTTTACACGTTTGTCAATGCACAAATTGTAACGTAAATATCTTTAGTTTTACATTATAAAAAATTGATATTTTTACTGTACTTATAATAAAAGCGAATCAAACAAGATACCACATGAGTCAAGGGCGGAGCCAGGATCTCAAGGACGGGGTAGCGAAAAATATACATTGCAAATTATATGACAAAAAAATATAATCCATCCGCTAATAATTTGTCATAAGACTACAAAATACAAATTTATTGCGAAACGCTACTCTAATCGTAGCCGACGAGTTCTCATATTTTGATAATGGTTTACAATTTCATCGTCGGTTACATTACAAAATAAGTCATTTTCTATAAAAGTAAACAAGTAATCATTCAATAATAAATCTTCCATGCCATTGCGAAGTTTATTCTTTATATATGTCATAGCAGAAAAAGCTCTTTCAACACTTGCAGTCGCCACGGGAAGAAGCAATACAAGTTTAAGAAGCAAGTAGACCTTTGAGTGTATCAAATGTTTCTTGGTCTTAACAAGCTTCATGGAAAGCTCGTTTAGATTCTTCAAATTCGAAAATCTATCATCATGACGGATATCTTCGATGTAATTTCCAAGTTGATATTCAAAGTGTAACAAATCCGCTTTTGAAAATTCACTTGGATAGAAGCGAGCAAGACGAAGCAACTTACTAACATCAAACGAAGAAAATTGATCATTAGGACTAAAACAAGACATACAAACAAGCAATGTCTTACCTACCTCATCAAACCGGCTATCAATTTCGTGCAAAATTTGATCAACCAAGCAATAATAAACATCAATCCGAAAGTGACGATCATTAGTCACTTTCGTTCTACCACGCTTGTACCGTCCTGGAGCCATGTAAGTATCACTCATGGTAGGAACAAAAATATCATGCTTGACACAAAATGATTTCACCTTTTCCATGTGAGTAACCCAACCATCAATATCTCGTATCTTTTGCAAATTAATTTTTGTGGCATCAACTATGGCCATAGCATTTACAATATCCTGATCCTTCTTTTGTAAAGCTAAGTTCAACTCATTAGTAATCCCCAAAATAGTAATCATCAGTTGTCCTACGAAAACAAAATCAAATGTTCGCATCGTATGTGCAAGTTTCTCTACCTTTACTAGCTCACTACCATCACAAAATTCACCAATGGCATCAAGAACATCAAAAATGGTGGAAACTAAGGAAAAGACACCCAAAATGATTTTAAAGTGAGATCCCCAACAACTATCACCCGGTCTACTTAAGCCTTGTTCTTGATTTAAGCCACTCCTTGATGCAAGTTCACCCACTGGTAATGCTTTTTCAAGATGTTCTGCTTGTTTCTCTCGAAGAATATCTTTGCGTTTAGGTGAAGATCCAATCACATTTAGTAATATAGCAACTGAATCAAAAAGCACACTACAATCAACATTTTTCTTAACCACCGCAACAAGTGTACGTTAGCTGGAGTTGGTGAGCAAAACAATGAACATAATAAGCACATGGAGACTCGTTCATAATCAAGCTTTTAAGACCATTAATAGAACCTCGCATATTGCTATCACCATAACCTTGACCTCTAACCCTCGACAAAGTAAGAGAATTCTCAATAAGCAATTGTTGTATTGCAGCTTTAAGTGTCAAAGAAGTAGTGTCACCAACATGCACAATACCCAAAAATCGCTCTTTTAACATTCCTATTTTATCAACATATCGTAAGCAAAGAGCCATTTGCTCTTGTAACGCCCCGAAAATCAAGTACACAGGAAGCACAAAATAATTCATTTTATTAATAATAATGGCAGCGGAATTATAAGGCGTCACCGCCGTATTTCCCTTCCGGAAAATACAAGGCTATACTATAAAGTAAATACATTTGAAAAGAATTAAAATTAAAACTTTATTTAGTTGAATTATACATCTTATAAGTCTTATCTTCTATATGAAATTTCTCACACTTGACCCTCCCTGGTACTGAAACCTGAAAAAGATTGAATATGACGGGATCAGCCAACCACAGGCTGAGTATGACTCCGGTTGCCTCCACCGGCCTTAAGCTCTCATTTCACTATTTTATCTCTTTTATGTCTCACATATAAATAATATGCCACATGAATATCATCCATTCATTTTTAAATAGACATGCACAACTGTCATATCATGTAACATTCATTTCACAATAATATATATAACGGTCTACCATTACTGAAGTGAGACACATTACGGAGTAATTACTCCCCTGGGCTAAGCCCTCCTCCATGTACACAGGACCATATAATTATTTATGTAACCCCCTGGCACTTTCACCAGTAATAACCAGAACCGTAGTTCTCATATCATGGAGCCGTGCTCCCTTCCATGTACACAGGTTAAATTTGTAATGTCGTCCCTCTCCTGTAATCGTATCCCGAATGCTACAATTGGCCAACTATACATTATAACAACAGTAGCAACATCACATACATTATAGCATATAAGACGTAAATATAACATAGGCGGAATATAATAGTCATAAGATAGAATTTACGATAAATCTAAGATAACCAACTAACATCGTCTTATTTCAAAGTAAATGGTTAGTTATATCGACGAAGGGCCCCGAAATCGTACTAGCATTATAACGGTTCTACTACAAAACTTACGGATAAAATAATATAAACAAGTACTTATACTATCCTCTTATTTTATTTATGTATAAGACGGTAACTAAATAATTATAACGACAAAGGGTCCCAAAGTCATACCTTATAATGATGTGGTTACCTAATTAAGTACGGAGTATATTATTTAATTTGTTTGTAACTAGCACTTGTACATGAATGACCTCTTCTCATGCACGTTGCTTTTCTATGTTTTTGCATTTCGGCTGTGTTCCTTTTATAAGGCATTGAGTCGGTTAATTGAAGTTACATATACTACCTTGCTTCTCGTGTTTCTTGCACACTAAGTTTCTAGAATTAGCTACTAAGCATTTCAAGATTTCTTTAGTAGCTCAAATCTATCTGCCACCTTTTAGGAGTGTATGCTTATCCATATTAAGTTGATTGATGATTCTATTATATTCAATATTGATTTCAACTATATTTACTTGAACATATATTTCTTAAGAGAGAATGATTATCAAAATGTCTCTAGATTCTATTAACATTGTCTTACACCAATAGATATATTGTACAAAAAATTTTGCATTATATATCCTAAGATGGAAATTTTCTTAAGAAATATTGAATTTGTCTCAGGTTAAAATAACATAATTTATTCATTCGTATATATATTATCAGATGAAAATAACTCTTTTATTAATAAATGTCTTTTTATTGGCCTCACACAAATATTGTTTGATATACAAATTTCATTAAAAATTGGGGTATTACATTCTACCCTCCTTAAAATAAGTTTCGTCCCGAAACTTCGAAATAGAAATTAGAAAGTTAAAACTTCGGTTTCTCAAAACTCAAGAAAGTAATATGAATTAACTTTGCCAAAAGGATGTCAATCTTATTTATGGATTGATTAAAAATGGTTTTGTCTCATATAATGGAAACAAGGAATTTTCATCGCGAACAAAAATTCGAGTAATCCAATTCAAAGACGAACACTAATAATGAGTTAGTAGGTGATGAACACCTGAATCGGTTATTAGACGTCTCCAATAACAAATCTTAGTATCACACCAACTGCACAAAGGAAGAAAACAAAAGGGAAAAGTTCAATATTTTTTTTTTTTTTGCTCTTTTTTTGAAGTTACTCATTTTATATGTAAAATTTGAAAATACACGAGTGACTAACTTGAACTAGTTAGAAATCTTCGTGATACGTGAAACAATTATCAAAACATTGAAATAACGGGAACAACACCTGGATATAAGGAGTGGAAGGTAGACGTATAAATCCTAAAGGTAGAATGGCAACAATTTGGGATGATTCAAAGCACTATAGAAAAGCGGATTAATTTCAAAATAACTGTGTAATCTGACACTGTCATATCCTATCACCAAAAACTTATCACCTCAGTCTCATCTTATCACCAAATGTTCTCACCCCAAGGGTTATATATGACAATACCTTCTTTAGGTCTAGAAACGTTACATCAATTTTATTTTATTTTAATTATTATTACTATTAGTATTATTTTAATTATTATTCTTCACCTTATTGAAGTTCCATTTCTTAGTAAGTACAATTTGAAATTTCTTAAATCGCATTTATATAATATTTTTCCATTTAACTTTTAATTTAACTAGTATTTTCAATGTAAGTTATCCAAAAGATCTAACTTTTCGTTTATTATAATTATTCTTTCAACAATTTCCCACTTCAAATATTTTCATGAATTAATAATTATATTTCGACTATTTTTTTTTTACTCACAATCTCATTATTCGTTTCCTCATTAACAGGCACTGACATCTTATCTTTCTAGTAATTTAATTACAAATTTCATTCTACAATGCATTAGTTTATTCTTTAATTAGATCGGTATTAATTTTTACAACAATGCAGCTTTTTAACAATTTCAAGCTTTTCATATAAATTCTAATTCTAATTATCTTTTAACCCCTAAAACAGTTCACATTATTTGTCCTTATTTACAATTTAATTATCCGATCACAAGGCTAATTAAGCTATACATACCAAAATCTATAATTAACATGATTAAACTTTCCATTCTTAACCCCACCTTTCTCACCATTCTGAATATTAATTAATCCTATAGGATATCAACCCTATTTTCGTAACATTAATATTAAATGTTTTGTAATTTTCTCTATTAAAGGTATATTATAATCATAAATTTTCTTGTAACATAAATTTAAAATTACTTCCTTCTACCCAATTATAAATGTATATTTATTTTAACGTTTTCTTAACTTTAAATTTGAGATATAATCATTAACATAAATTAACATTCAAGTTTTATTACATTTACTTGCTAATATATATCTATATAGAATTTTCTTAGAACCAGTTGTAAATATTTACACTAACCGAAGTTATTTATACATACCACCCATCCAACCCTAACAAATTCACATACAATTAAATATACCACACTAAATAATTAATGGGTACTTATAGCCAAAATTTGGTGGTTAAAACCAGTTAGTCTTTGTTGGTTGAACCAAAAGACGGGTACTCCTCGCTTACTCATCCTCTTTATCTGAATTGTTCATCATCCAATGACTATATATACCCTAGTTCATATGGGTCCCTATCCTTGTCAGGTATCTTCTTGATAGCTAACTTCCCGCCCGATGGTGTTAACGCAACACATTATTTACCCTTGATAGTCTATTTCCTGTTTCCGAGCCAATGAATCAACCACGATAACCTTTCATCTGCTTTTCCCGCTACTCGTCACTCTTATATGCCTTACTTCCTCATTCCTTCTTCTACTGGGCACTCTCGAGTTCCCACTCATTATCTGTACACGACACCACCTTAAAAACTTTTATTTTCCCCAAATCTTACGTTACTTATCCAAATATAAGACTCTATCTTTACATTATATGTAATTTATGACTAGATCTTACCAACTTGATTGGGTCTTAGTGTACGTAAAATTTAAAGAAATCACATTGTCAAACTAACCACATTTTTAATAGCACACATAAAATAATCTCTTGGTCTGCATCTGGTTCTGATTATTATTTTCTTTTCCATTATGAAAATAATTTTGATCTTCCTTAACATAAGTATTGTCCTTAAAGTTAACTTACTTTTAAATTAACTTACTTTAGAAAATAAATACTTGATACTAGATGCAGAAAGCATATAAGTTATGACTCAATGGTACACAAGAACCTAACAACGTAAATAAATAACAATACTTATTTAAGATCTACCCGACCTATATCTACCCACTCTCTCTTAGTCAATTTCTATTTTATTTTAGTTATCTTTACTTCTTAAAATATTGTAGTCCTAGAATATTTCACCCCACTAAACGTATGGCCGAAGGCTCAACACGCGGTTGTAGGGTTGCTCTGATACCATTTTGTAACGCCCCGAAATTCAAGTTCACAGGGAGCACAAAATAATTCATTTTATTAATAAAAATGGCAGCGAGATTACAGGGCGTCACCGCCGTATTTCCCTTCCGGAAAATACAAGGCTATACCATAAAGTAAATACATTTGAAAAGAATTAAAATTAAAACTTTATTTAGTTGAATTATACATCTTATAAGTCTTATCTTCTATATGAAATCCTCACACTTGACCCTCCCCGATACTTGTACCTGAAAAAGAATGAAAGTAACGGAATCAGCCAACCACAGGCTGAGTATGACTCCGGTTGCCTCCACCGGCCTTAAGCTCTCATTTCACTATTTTATCTCTTTTATGTCTCACATATAAATTATATGCCACATGAATATCATCCATTCATTTTTAAATAGACATGCACAATTTGTCATATCAGTATGCAACATTCATTTCACAATAATATATATAACAGTCTACCATTACTGAAGTGAGACACATTACGGAGTAATTACTCCCCTGGGCTAAGCCCTCCTCCATGTACACAGGACCATATAATTATTTATGTAACCCCCTGGCACTTTCACCAGTAATAACCAGAACCGTAGTTCTCATATCATGGAGCCGTGCTCCCTTCCATGTACACAGGTTAAATTTGTAATGTCGTCCCTCTCCTGTAATCGTATCCCGAATGCTACAATTGGCCAACTATACATTATAACAACAGTAGCAACATCACATACATTATAGCATATAAGACGTAAATATAACATAGGCGGAATATAATAGTCATAAGATAGAATTTACGATAAATCTAAGATAACCAACTAACATCGTCTTATTTCAAAGTAAATGGTTAGTTATATCGACGAAGGGCCCCGAAATCGTACTAGCATTATAACGGTTCTACTACAAAACTTACGGATAAAATAATATAAACAAGTACTTATACTATCCTCTTATTTTATTTATGTATAAGACGGTAACTAAATAATTATAACGACAAAGGGTCCCAAAGTCATACCTTATAATGATGTGGTTACCTAATTAAGTACGGAGTATATTATTTAATTTGTTTGTAACTAGCACTTGTACATGAATGACCTCTTCTCATGCACGTTGCTTTTCTATGTTTTTGCATTTCGGCTGTGTTCCTTTTATAAGGCATTGAGTCGGTTAATTGAAGTTACATATACTACCTTGCTTCTCGTGTTTCTTGCACACTAAGTTTCTAGAATTAGCTACTAAGCATTTCAAGATTTCTTTAGTAGCTCAAATCTATCTGCCACCTTTTAGGAGTGTATGCTTATCCATATTAAGTTGATTGATGATTCTATTATATTCAATATTGATTTCAACTATATTTACTTGAACATATATTTCTTAAGAGAGAATGATTATCAAAATGTCTCTAGATTCTATTAACATTGTCTTACACCAATAGATATATTGTACAAAAATTTTTGCATTATATATCCTAAGATGGAAATTTTCTTAAGAAATATTGAATTTGTCTCAGGTTAAAATAACATAATCGATTCATTCGTATATATATTATCAGATGAAAATAACTCTTTTATTAATAAATGTCTTTTTATTGGCCTCACACAAATATTGTTTGATATACAAATTTCATTAAAAATTGGGGTATTACAGCTCTTTATATGATATATCAGCCGACTCATCTGTAAGAATACCAAAAAACCACCATCTAACTCTTCAAGAATTTTTTTGGTTGTCTCTTTTGCAAAAACACTAATGATATCTCTTTGAATATCAGGGGAGGTTAGTGTACAATTTCCCAGTAGTTTTTGTAATGGTGCTCTAACCGTATTTTTGTCACGCTTGGTATATAACTTCACAAGTTCAAGATTATTTCCTTGGTTAAATGATGTTGCACTTCCATCATGCCCACGAGAGGCCAATCCTTGTAGACAAATAAATCTCAATGCTTCAATTGAAATTTCTAACCCAATTCGATAGTCACTTTTAGCTTCATCTGTAAACTTTTCAAAGCAACAACCTATAGAAGACTTCTGTTTGTTGAAAGCATCAAAAATTTTCATAGCATTATTATGAGTACTCACATGATTACCAACATGTTTATCAAATGCACTAGTTTTACTCCAAGATCTAAACCCCCAATTAACAAAAGCATCACCTCCACAAGCGTTGTCATTCCTAAATAAATAACAAACAAAGCAATACGCCGCATCCTTTTCTATACTATATTCAAGCCTAGGCTTATATTTTTCAAACCATTTACTTACAAAGTTACGCTTAGTTTTAGGAAAGGTGTAGTTGGTAGGCTGACAAAGTCCCCTCCGAATATATTCTCGTCTTATCAGATCACGATCATTTATGTGAAAGTCAATTAATTTTCTTCTTAATCCAGGATCTTTTGGAAGAGAGATTACATCAAAATCACTCAACCTATCTAAAATTGGATAAGTAAAAGGATTTGAACTACCTCTCAATTCGGTTTCTCCATCTATTGACTCGTCAATATTATTTTCAGGAGCATCCACTGAGGTAGTTGAATTAGTTGGATTTGGTGTATCATTATTGCACTGTCTTTTAGCAAAAAAACTCGTAATAGTCGGCGTAGTAATTCTCTTCATCCCTGAAATTCAACAAGATTAATAGTAAATTGAAATTTTAATTCACAAAACTAAAGAAAAAGCTCCATTATTAAATATACTTTTTAAATCAGTCCATAATTCAATTTTCGTTTTACAATTTATTCAGTTAATAAGCTTATAAAATATAAATTGAATAAAAAAGATATTTTGTAATTACCTTAAACAAAAAAAAAAAAAAAGATGGATGAAGTGGTGCGTGAGAAAGAGTAGATATTAATGCTTTTATTTTTAATTACTAGATTTCATGTCCGTGCGATGCACGGGTCTACGTTAATGTCATTTTCGTAATTTTTTTATAACAGTTAACTTATAAAAATAAACTTTTGAAGTTTTAAGACTATAATAAAATATATTCCTTAATTTTATAAACAACTAAATTAAACATATGTTACCAACCTTTTCGGGACTCGAGTTATATTTGATCTATATTATGACTGATTCAAAGTACCTAAGAATTAAGCTCTCTAGGACAATGTTTAAGAAACTCAAAAGATTTTGGGTTGATCACCTCACCTTATGCTAATTGTTCAATATGGGGCAATTCTACTATTTATAGTTATTAGTATATTCACCACACATACATTATTTTTCAATGTGAGATATATAACATACTAAGAATTAAACAAAGTATATGCAAATAATATGATATTCTATACTGTAATTATAACATTTGTTTTTACCACAAATCTAATTATATTATTTTCATAGTTAATACAAAATTTTAAGAGCTCTCTAAAACAATACTCTCTTCGTCTTAATCATTTGTTTGCCTTTGACTAAAATACTCCTAAAAAAAAGGCAAACAAATGACCGGGACGAAGGAAGTATTTGAGAGACTTAAATGACTTTGGGTTCATCTCTAAGTATCAAGGACGATTCTTATTTATAATCGCGTGATCATCCCAGCTTATGATATTTCTCCGATGTGGGACAATTCTTTTATTTATACATAGTATATTCATCACACTTGATTACTTTTTAATGTGAGACAAATAACATATTTGGTAGTATTTTTATATATGATACTTTCCTAAATTAATTTTTATGATGTAAATTTCATTAAGGTAGAAATAATAATACAAAAGTAAGATGTGGGATTCAAAAGATTTTGGGTGAATATCTAAGTTGAAAGATGACTCATTTTCACAATATTTTTTGTGAATTGAATGTACAAAATTTTATATACAAATTAGAAACACCACTTGAATATAATATAGGAAATGTATATTGAGATAAATAAAATATTTTTCACTTTAATTTTTAATGATATTTTCCTAAATTAATTTTTGATGATGTAAGTTTCACTAATGTGAATACAAATTTTTAAGAGCTCTGTAAGATAGTATTTAAGAGACTCAAAAGATTATGGGTTGATATCTAAGTTCCAAGGATGAATATTATTTATAATTATAGGATCACCCTAACTTATGATAATTTTATGATGTGGGACAATATATTATTTATACGTAATATATCTACCACACTTGTATTATACTTCAATGTGGGACAAATAACTTATTAAGTAGTACACCATAAAAAGTATTACTTATATAGGATACTTTCCTAAATTTTCAAAATTAAGTTTGATGATGTAAATTTCACTATTGTGGAATTAATAATACAAAATTTTAAAGGTTCATTAAACCAATACTTAAGAGACTAAATGACTCTTATTTATAATCATACTTATTAGTATATTAATTTTCCACAAATACATTATTTTTCAATGTGAGACTAATAACACATTAAGTAGTTTATCATCAAAATTATTATTTATGATAATTTTCTAAATTAATTTTTAATAATGTAAATTTAACTATTGTGACTATTATAATTCCATTTGGAGCTATCCAAAACAATGATTAAGAGACTTAAAAAATTGTAGGTTTATACCTAAGTTCAAGGATGACTCATATTTATAATCATAGGATCTATTTATAATCATAGGATCACCCTATGTTATAATAATTTTTCAATGTGGGACAATTTACAATTTATAAGTAATATATTCATCACACATACATTATTCTTCAATGTGGGACTAATAACAAACTAAGTAGTACACCATCTTTTTTCATATAATATTTATTTCCTAACTGTTACTAAACTGTTATATTAATATTAGAATAATAATAAAATATTTTAAATGTCATTTATTAAAATTTTAAAGTCATTTATTAACATAACAATATAAAAAAATAGTTTAAAAGCTCGTGCGATGATCATATTTATGATCACTCCACTTTATGATAATTTTTTAATGTGGGACAAATTTTTATATTTATACGTAGTATATATTCACGAGTCACGATACCTACATTGTTTTTTTCAATGTGGAACAAATAACACATTAAATAGTGTATCATCAAAATTATTATTTATGATACTTTTCTCAATTAATTTTTAATGATGTAAATTTCACTATAGTGAAAATTATAATACAAATTTTAAAAGTTTTGTAAGACAATATGTAAGAGGCTCAAAAAATTTTGGGTTGAAACTTTAGTTCCAAATATGATTCCTATTTGTAATCATAAGATCATCCACCTTATGATCGATAATTTTCTGATGTGAGACAATTATACTATATATAGGTAATATATTCACCACATACATCTAAATTATTTTTCAATGTAGGACAAATAATATACTAAAAATCACACCAAATATGTCCAAATAAAAATTGTCATTCTTATAACATACCTCACCTAATTTATGTACTACCTCTCTCATCCTTTTCCTATATTACACTTACCAAAAGCAATTTTCTTAAAACTTATGCAAAAGGGTTTGGGTAGTTTGGATTGGATTGGAGGGAGTAATATTTATTTCTTAACTGTTACTAAACTATTATATTAATATTAGAATAATAAAAAAAAAATTAAATGTCATTTATTAAATTTTTAAAGTCATTTATTAACATAACAATATAAAAAAATAGTTTAAAAGCTCGTGCGATGATCATATTTATGATCACTCCACTTTATGATAATTTTTTTAATGTGGGATAAATTTTGATATTTATACGTAGTATATATTCACGAGTCACGATACCTACATTGTTTTTTTAAATATGTGGAACAAATAACACATTAAATAGTTTACCATCAAAATTATTATTTATGATACTTTTCTAAATTAATTTTTAATGATGTAAATTTCACTATAGTGAAAATTATAATACAAATTTTAAGAGTTTTGTAAGACAATATGTAAAAGGCTCAAAATATTTTAGGTTGAAACTTTGGTTCCAAATATGATTTCTATTTGTAATTATAAGATCGCCCACCTTGTGATCGATAATTTTCTGATGTGAGACAATTCTACTATTTATAGGTAATATATTCACCACATCTACATTATTTTTCAATGTAGGACATATAATATACTAAAAATTACACCAAATATGTCCAAATAATATGAGTTTCTATACTTTGCAGGGTTTTTTTTCACCACGAATCTAATTACATTATTTTCATAATTTTTTTTTACAATACTTTAAATTTTTTTAATAATACCTTTTAAAATTAATTTTTAATGATGTAAATTTAACAATTGTGAAGATAATAATAGACAAACTTTTAAGAGATCTCTAAGACAATACTTAGAAGACTTAAAATAAAGATTTTAGTTTGTTATATAAGGTCCAAAATGATTCATATATTTAATCATAGGATCACCCACCTTATGTTAATTTTTGATGTGGGACAATTTTACTATTTATACATAGTATATTCATCACATCTACAAACTTTTAAGAGATCTCTAGGACCATATTTAAGAGATTCAAAATTTTTGGGTTGATACATAAAGTTTATGGATGACCTCCTATTTATAATTATAGGATTACCCACTTTATTATTTTTCCAATGTGGAACAATTCTACTGTTTATATGTAATTTTTTTAGCACATCTACATTATTTTTCAATGTGGGACAAATAAGAGTTATGAATTTAATTTTTATTTAAAGAGTTTCTAAAAAGTTGAAAAGTTGATAATATTATTAGGAAAATAATTAATTTAAAAAATATAATCAAAATTTAAGAGTTCAACCATAACTTGGAAAGTATATAGGTATGGATATAATGTTGAAAAGTTGATAATATTATTAGGAAAATAATTAATTTTAAAAATATAATAAAAATCTAAGAGTTCAACCATAACTTGGAAAGTATATGTATGGATTTATTTTTTACTTTAAGAGTTCCTATAAAGAGGGAACCACTCATGTGCCTCGAAAAAAGCCTCTTATATATATATGATGATTTGTTTCCTAGAATCCTAGTAGTAGTAGACTAGTACAATGTCAATGTAAGGAAAAATGAAAGTATGGAAAGAATAAAAAAAGATGGAAAGAATAAAAAAAAGTTGGAAAGTCAGTTACCTTTTTTCTAGGAGATTATTAATTGCTTTATTTTGTGCAGTCACTTGTAGTTTGTCAGTTATTTCTCTTGTTGCACACTAGCATAGTTTATATTGTATTTATATATAATTAAATGGGGTACCATAAAAAAGCATTCTCTTTATTTATTTTGGAAGTGGGGTAGCATATGCTACCCCTTGGTACTTAGTACCCCATGACTATACTTATATATTGATCAAAATTTTGAATATTCCCTTCATTTATGAATAGTGTCAAAAAATAAAACAGTATGTTTGATATTGAATGGAGGGAGTACCATATTTGGGTGAGAAGGCATCAAGATAATTTGTGGATGATTTTACAATGCCCATGTTTGGCAAATGGTAGAAGCATATTTATAATATCGGACAATGTTAGCAAAATACTATTATCTAATTTTAGCAGTAGGTTTGATTATCACATTAAATTAGCGAAATTAAGAAAGAATGTTTGGTGCTTAGCGAATTGTAGGACAATTAAACTATTTATTAGTATAAAATTGAATATGTCATTACAATATGCTACCATTAGTAGCATACTAGTATGTTGCCCTTGCGCTGCACAGATTCTAAAATACTTGGCTAAATATATAACGTGTTAGGACGGTTTAGCTTTTATTGTGTAAAGAGTATTATAAGACAATATTAATACTAACAAAATTCGATTTAACGGTTATTATTGTTTCAAGTTGTGATTTTATTAGTTATACTAATTAACACTTTGATTACACATTTTTTCCTTTAAATAGTATTTTGAGAGGTTTATGTGGTAATTAAAGCAAAATCAAATTGATAATTCATTTGTAATTTAATTCAATTAACTTTACGTTATATATAATAAGTTAACATTTTCTCTCTTTTGATATTTGTATCTAAAGTATTGCTTTCTTTTTCATCATCAAAATATTCTTGTTACTCATTTTCGTTTTAACCCGTTCTGACTGTTATATAAGCTTGCGTTACTCCTTTAAAAGTTTATCGTTAGACTTCTCTTATTTTATTAAGAGTGCTCTTACCCTCACCTCACCTTCTTTTCTTGTCACAACGTTATGTGGTTATGGTCTACATGTACCGAGCACCGTATTTCTCTTCTTGTGGCTCGCTTGGTGAGGTATATTCCCACATATGAGACCCCATTTTATCGGGGTTTGTCTATTCAGTTTTCTTGTGGCATGTGTGTCACCATCAATCTGAGAGCATCATTCGCATTATGTGGCATTATCCCTCGCTTGGATAGAGTTTTTTGTTAGCTCTCGCTACCTACTACGTATTCCTTTAATTAAACTTGCAGCTTAAACTTTTTCAAAACCTCAATCACTCCACAACTTGATTTACTTTTATCTTTTCTCCTTGATCTTATGGTGTCTTTGACCAACTTAGTATTAGACTCCTTAGACCCGCCGATGACTTTCTTATACTCATTCCCGTTGTTTTTCTTGGTCTCTTACCAATACTCTTGAAACCCTCCCTCAAACCAAGTATATTGGGCCCTTCCTGATTCTCTTTAACAAAAAATTATTATAGCCGCCTCGTGATCATTTAAGGTATTTATTAGAAAAATGAACATTCAAGTGTAACACTTTTACCCCTTTGGAGCGAACTACTTTTTATTCAGATTTGCCCTGATTTGGAATAGTCGTGTGGGTTGTGACATTGCCTATTATTATCTTGTAATGTCACGTCTCCAACCTCTTCGATGGTAATCACTAGTGATATGGTTGCCAAGGTGAGTCTTCCCCAGTCTTGTTTATATGATGATTATATCGTTGTTACCTCTCACATGCTTATATCGTTTCTATGAAATGTTATCATTGTAAATGCTTATATCGTTTCTATGAATTGTTATCATTGTAATTAACATGATATTTATACATGTATGATAATGTATGCTTATTATAAGCTTTAATCATGTTTGTTTTCATGTGATATGGCTGGGAGAACTCCGAGTTATTCCCCACTGACTGTGGCATTCATTTTAAATGAATGAACAAGTTGCAAGTTGGTGTTTTTATGGGGTTTTGACGAGTGAAATAGCGAGCGTTGTGCTTACAACGAATCACCTTTAGCGTGTAGTTTTATATTAATTTTTATTATTTCGTTTGTGTATTTATCAAGGGATCGGGATCCCTTACATTTATTTAAGTTACATTTGGTATAAAAGATTTATTAAACTAAGTTTTGGTTTTACGATTTAGTGACATCCGCGGTTTGCCTTTCAAGTTTTTAAAATGTCGTATTTCTGCTGCAAATCTATGTGTTTACTTTATTGCATTATCGCGGGGTGTCACAAACCTCACATTTTCTATGTCGAGATTATTAGTCATCACACTTCCATATGCATACAAACCTCATTCTAATTATTTTAGAACGTAGTACTTAAAATTAAGAACAAATAAACTTTATGATTTAGTAGATGAACTTTTTAAATAAAGTTCTTATTGACAATCTCAATAATAAGATCTACTATTGCTAATGCTCTAAGGAAGCCTATTTCAGTTGGGAAGTGATAGGGTGACACCGGGTGTTACCGAAACTCGGTAACACCCTAATAAAAAAATAGAAAAAAAATTAAAAATTATTTTTGTTTTTGTTTTTGCGCCAATATTGTAGGGATAAAAACGTAATTCAAAAAATATTATATTCATACAATAAAATACAAAAGATAACAATTAAAACTAAACTATATCTAATCTAATATTATATAGCATTACATATCATAAGAAACACATCTTTATTTTACCGAAAATGTCTTAGCCTAGTGCACTACAAGAAAAATCTATATTAGCGACGGAAATTTTGCGACGGATATTAAAAGCGTAGCAAAAACATACTTGCGACGACTTTTGCGACGGGTATAACATCTTGCGACGGATTTTCTGTCGCAGTACTTTTTCACATATGGCGCCCTACTTTTTACATGGCAGGAACCTCTGTGACGGATAATCCGTCGCTAATCAGTAATTGCGACGGAATTGCGACGGATTGTCCGTCGCAAGGTAAAAAATTTGACCAAAAGTTTGACCACAAAGGTGACAGGTGGGCCTGATTCTGCGACGGAATTGAGACGGATATTCCGTCGCAGGTCAAAAAATTGACCAAATATTTGGCCATAAGGGTGACACGTGGGCCTGATTCTGCGACGGAATTGCGACGGATATTCCGTCGCAGAATCTATTATATGGTCTGCAAACTCGCCATTTCTTTCCTTAATCAAAATTGAAATCAATCGAAAAAACCCAAAATCCCTCACTCCGACGACGACGACGACGACGACCCTCACTCCGACGACGACCTCCACGATGACAACTCCCCACTAAATCCTTCCCTCCTCTATCTCCCAGGTTTCTCTCTCGCTCTATTTATCCCCTTTTTTTTTGTTTTCTTGTCCTCTTCTCCAGCCGACGCCCTTCCCACCGGACCACCATTCTCCGCCCCTCATTTTCCCCTTCCCTTTCTTCTCCCTTTCCCCTTCCCCTTCCCCTTCTTCCCCCTTTACCCTTCCCTTTCCCCTTCCCCCTCTCCTCTCCTCTCCTCTCCTCTCCTCTCCTCTCCTTTTGCCCAGATCCGGTCGGCGCCCCTTCCCTCTGCCGCTGCCGGACCGACGTCCCTCTTACTATGCCGCTGCCGTCCCCCGCCCCGCCCCTAATTAACTCAGTTTAATTATTATATTAATTTAATTAGTTTAATTATTATTAAGTATAAGTTTAAGTTTATATTAAGTTATTTAGTTTAATTATAATTATTAATAAGTATAAGTTATATTGGTTTAAGTTAATTTTTTGTTTTGATTTAAGTTTAGTTATTATTAAGTATAAGCCCAAGTTTTTTTTTGTTTAAGTTTAATTAGTGTGGTACATATGTTAATGTTTAAGTTTAATCGTGTTTATGTTTGCGTTATTTTGTTTAAGTTTAATTGCGTTTATTTTAATGTTTATGTTTGCGTTCTTATGATTAATTAGACTATTATTTTTTTTTGTTCATATATGGTAGACTTAGTACCCGTTCAAGAGTTATACATTAGGTATAATTCTTGAATAGTCCCCGTTTTGAGACTGTCTTTGAATCTTTTATGCCATTTAGGTGGTAAATACTAATTATTTTTTTAATTTTTATTTGACAATTAAGTTTGGTTAACAGTTCCTTTAATGTTCTCTGAATACATATGTAGAGTGACAAGTCATTCAACATTGTGTATTTGGAGAACTGTAGGGAATTGCTGCCGAATTTTCATCTCATAACAATTAATTAAATGATTAGTATTTACTAATGGTATGAAAGATTCAAAGATGGGTTTAGGTTAGAGAGATAAGGACCCCATGAACTCGAATATTGTTTTTTTTGCAGGTGGAAGTTTTTGTTGTTGTTGTTGTTGTTGTTGTTGTTGTTGTTGTTGTTGTTGTTGTTGGAGGTTGTTGTTGTTTTTGGTGGTGTTGTTGTTGTTGTTGTTGTTGTTGTTGTTGTTGTTGTTGTTGTTGTTGTTGTTGTTGTCGTTGTTGCTGTTGTGTATTAGTAGTTATTGTTGTTGTTGTTGTTGTTGCTGTTTGTACACTTTTAATTCTTGTTGTTATTGTTTTGAATATTTATTTAAGTCGATCATAATAATTATAAACGTGTATGTAGATTTGAAATGAAAAGAGTACAACAGGCGTGGATGTATGAAAAGTTGGAGGTGCAAGACAATACGTCACGGATTTGAGTCCGCCTCCCCTCTATTTTGTAATGGCCTAAACACATCTTTATCTTCATCAAATCAAACATTTAATTACCAATCAACACAAAAAAAGAAGAGAAAATTCTATTGTCAAAGGAGAAACGAGAAACGAGAAACGCCTTCAATTTTCCTCCATTGAATTCACAGTTGTTAAGGTATATATATTTAATTATACGAACGAGAGATGAAATATGTAAAAGGTCATGTTTTTTATCCAACTTTTAACTAAATTTTTTTTTTCAAAACAATTAACAACAAATGTGTTAACAAGTATCCACTACCTCACAGAAGACTCGAATGCCAAAATAATTAGGTGATTACGGGCTACTCTTGGAATCGTTAATTTATAAAAAATGTATCATGGTCAAAAGCGACATGAATGATCAGTAATGTACGCACAACAATATAGAATCTTTCAATTATTTTTCAGATTTATTATTATCATTGTTGTTAAATTAATTAATTAATGTTCAGTTTCTACATTACCCTTTAACACTACTTAATTTAAATTTTGACGGAGGAAAAGCAAAATGCATAAATAAATTACGATAATAACCCGGATATCGTTCACTTTGAGTAACACCCGGTATCGCCATGTCATTTTCCATTTTGGTTATGCATGAAAAAGACGCTTCAAATGTAGGTAACTATGACCTTATAATTAAACACAATAACAATGGCGATTGGTGAATGTGGATTTTACTGAGTGATATTGCTTCTCCACGTGGGCTCATTGGAATGTTAATTGTTAAACTAAATGCTTAGAGTTTTTATGTTATTATATAGATTATTTTGTACTTTGTATTC
Source organism: Heliosperma pusillum (assembly GCA_022085475.1). Taxonomy (NCBI): domain Eukaryota; kingdom Viridiplantae; phylum Streptophyta; class Magnoliopsida; order Caryophyllales; family Caryophyllaceae; genus Heliosperma; species Heliosperma pusillum. Next base: position 35,540 of record JAIUZE010001437.1, on the reverse strand, counting down.
TCTAGTTTTTTTTTGGAATAGAATAAATGTATAGTACCTATTAAACCAAATGAAATATGACATGATATACATTTTCTACTCCTTTTTATGAGTTAATTCTACTCCTAGTATTTGGTTGAAGGCTTCTGAAATGGAATTAGTTACTCAATGGATTCCAACTCCATTGTAACCCCTTAAAATCTCGCACCCATAATTATACTCAAGTTTCTAATTCCAATTCCACCTTATTACAACTAATATATCTATTGTATGATTGAACCAAACACTTATAAACAAGTACGAGATTCTAACTCATACCTTTATGACATTAAAATTCATTCCAATACTTCAAACTAAACGCCCCCTAAGACCGTTTAACGAGTTTCATCGAATCTGTATCAACAAAGCCCTAAGTCGTAATCATGTAGATGTGAATGGGCCGGGCCAATTGTGTAGTATTGGTCCAAATAGCAAGATATTACTTAACTGGACCTAAAATCTCTGAACCCCACAATGTATCTTATCTACTATTACTCTTCATCCATCAACCTATCAAATCCATTGCCGAAAGATTAGTACGTCTAACGTCCGGCCCACTTGAGTAGTACCAACTTCAGATATCAACGTATCCCATTCCTATATATTTTTATGAATTTTGGCTCAATTATTTGCCTTTAAATTTTTGAATTTCTAATTTTTACGATTAATAATAGGGCATCGGTTTGTGGTTTCGAATCTTGTACCACCCTTTCACATGTTTTAAATAATCTACTCCGTATAATTTTAGTTGTTCTTATCTATATTAGTAGGTGTAGGAGGATAGTACCGAAATTCGGTATTAGCGTTAGATAACTAATAATAATGGAAAGACATAATGTCGTCACTCCGAAATTACTAATATCACTCATTTTGTGAGTTAGTGAATGATGTATCATTAGAGTTAAATTGAATTGTTGGATTAACAAATAGTACGGTGATATATATTATCATTTCTCATAATTTAATTTAAGAGAGTGCGACATATATGAAGTATAATGACATGACCTATCATACAAATTAAACTAACAAGATAACAAAAAATTAACTATCTGTATATGAATCATTTGTAACTCATGTATGTGTAACGATGCATTAATTTTCTGAGCAACGATCTTTTCGGTGTATTTTTTGAAAAAATTGTCCAATTTTTGTGATCATTTTTGGGTAAGTAGTGACCACTTTGAAAAAATTGTCATTTTTTAGTCATAATAAGTGATCACTATTTAATCAAAAGTAATTACTTATTAACAAAAATTGACAACTTTCTACTGGTCGCACATATGACCATCGCACAAGAAAATTTGCAGTGACGATAATAACACTAGTGTCTCAGACATTACTGTACAAATCAGTAAGGAAGTTAATGCAGAAAGTTGTATTGATGCATGATGCCAACAATGAGTCTGAAATTCCAAGCTTTAGTTGAGAATTGTTCTTGTAAGAAGAAGAGTCATAATATGAATCAGTAGGTCTTGCTTAAGACGGGTCGGATTTTGCAACAGGTATTTTGTGAGAGGAAATGGGTAGATGTGACAAGGTGGGCTCCCCCATGTGCTCTCCACTCACCCTTGATGGGTATTTTGTGAGAGAATATGGTATCCGTCTTAAGCTTAAGACGGATATCTCCGTCTGAAATAAGAATTTGTGAATATGAATATGCATGATTTGGTAGAAACATTGAGTTATGAAATTAGATTGTTTTGCTAAAATAGTACCACGTACTTTCTCTTTTTAGCCCTCAAAAGACTCGTCATGTATCATGCCACTAATTAATATATAGTCATATTATTATATGAATATATATGACATATTATTATATGACATATTACCTGAAAATGTCCCCAAGCTCACATGTCATGGCACATTGGTACTACCCTAAGCTACTAATCTAACTAATTCTACCTTCTGCCTTTACCTCTTAATCCTCATAATCATAGTTTACTTCGGATATGACTTATAACTTATAAGGACGACCACTGCATGTATGTAACATGCACTTGCTAGGAGTACATGGTAGTGTTTTAATTTTAAGATTTTTAACAGACGGACAGTCGGTAATGTCGTAGAAATACCAAAAGTTTTGTCTTTATACCGCTATATATGTGGTATTATTTGACCCGTCTTAAGCTTAAATCGGATAATTTCCGTCTAAAGCAAGACTTACTGACTTACTGTATTCTAAGATGGACTCGGTTTTGAGTATGCTATGGTAGTGTTGGTTACTATATATCTTTGCTAAGTTTAATTTGAGTAGTATCATTAGCTTACATACACTTACTCATTTTTCATGTAGAAAAAAAAAATATGAACATGATTAGCGGATGTAGGACGCGTTCTGAATCTGTCACACTCGTTTCTAATGGACCTAATATGAATCATAATAATATTTGGACCGAACAGATGATCCATACATGTTAATTATTTGCGATCAAGTTCTTTTTATAGTCAAAAAAATTTGCATTGAGGTGTGATATTCTTCTCGGACAGAACTATATATGCACTTTTTTTTTGCTAGAATGTCGCTCCACTCAGACCTGTCACAATAATGTATGTAAACTCTTATTTCGCTTAACTTAATATATATCCGTTCTATCCATAAAAAAAACCCTATATATGTATATTCTCTATATCTTATGGACGTTGTAACTTTAGACCCAAAGAATTTGTCTGAGATCGGTTTTAAAAATAAAAAATAAAAAAACTGTACGAGATCAAGGCTCTAAACACAAATCTAGCTAGATGTCAGGTTTTTATTCTTATTATGGGCAAATGGTTAACATGTGCAAACCAAATTTAATATTCTACATATAATAAACATGACTGTACTTGAATGTTCAACTTTATGGAATGTAACCTCGTGATGATGTATTAATTTACATCAAAAGCTCTGATCAAACATATTAACTACTCATAATATATGTCAGTCATAATAACATGAACCAAATCTAATCTTGGTATTTTAAAACATGAGAGTTTAATTGTTGGTTGGAAATTGGGATCTTCAACAAATATACAAACTCCTAGAAATGCACCAAATCTAATCTTGATCCAATAAATTAAGTATTACCTAAAAACAAGATTATTACTAGAATTCTTGCATATTGAAAATAGTTAATATTAATATATATTACCACACCTTTATATTTGTGACCCTTATATTTTCATCCAATTAAGATGAACTCACATGGTATAAAACATTGGTAGGAGACATTATCATATCTTTGTGGTATCTTGAAGAAGAGGGAAAAGAATCTTGTCACATTTTAATTAGCTTTTTTAGTCAGTTTGAATCCTCCACTTGAAGTTCCCATGTTGAATCACCTATCCTTGTCTCTTATGTTTAGATATTGGTGAAGTGGATCATGACGTCGAATGTGGAGGGTTATTTATCAACTTAGATTAAAATTTCATAAGGATAAGTTTTGTTTTCTTAGGATATGCATGCTTGACCGGATTCGCTAAAGAATAAGAATTAAGGCCCTATTTTTTTCGGTTTTCTAGAACTGAATTGAGCTGAGCTAAATTAAATAATTTGAACTGAACTGAATTGAATACAGTTAGGATGAGTTGAACTTATGTGAACTGAATAAAGCTAAACTAAACTGAGCTGACTAGAACAGAATTTAATTGAATGGAGCTGAGTTGAACTGAACTGAATGGAGCTGAAATGTTAGGTTGGGAGTTTGATTCTTATTCGTGATATATTAAGTTAAGTTGAATTTAAAAAAAAAAGTGATCAGCGGGCTTTTTCACATATTGTTATCAGCGACATTGTGTATTTTATTGTAATATTTTCAGGCGTTTTATGGATAGTATTTTGTCTTTTCAGAACATCCCATTAGATAAAATAATAAAAATTACCATAATTTTGATGAGTGACTTAATATACATGCACAAACGAGTTACCTAAGCTCTCTCCACCACTACAGTAATTAGGGATGGTCATAATCCGCAAACATTCAATTAATGCTCAACAACTATAATTTTGGTAAATATGTTATATTCCTCCCTTCGTTTCAGTTAATAGTTTACAATTGTTTTATAAATGATTATTAAGGTAAGGTGAGATGAATGGGTTAATATTATTACCAAAAAAAATGAAAAGCAAATTGAAATGAGAATGAAATGTAAAGGTCGTTCCTACCCATATAGGTTATTTACTAGAAAAGAAAAGTGTAACCTATTGACCGAAACACCAAAAAAGAAAAGTCTAAACTATTCGAAGGAAGTAGTAGTATAGCACCCATGCATGATAAGTGCTAATAATGTTATACTAGTTTAAATCCCACGCAATATATGAGCTGTATATATATAGTTTGAACTTTTTAATGTATTATTAATATGCTAAATCGATATCATTAATTATTTTTTATTTCATCTTAATGTATTTGATTTGAGAAATCGTTCAATCTGCAAAATTGACCACGAAATCGAGTAATATCATGAAATGTAATTTTAAATTATTTTTTCTAAATTCGAAGCTAATGCTTTTTTAATACAAATTTTTCTCCATTTTTTTTATCAAGAAGCTAAAAATACCAGCTTATTTTATGCATAAAAGTATGCGTCAAATCATTAGTAATAGCATCAAATGAAAGATTTAACAATTTGTAATTTATGAGTTTATAACAATTTTATTTTAATTAAAAGATTAAAGTTTAGACTTTAATAAAAAAATTATAGTTTAATATGAAGATTATATTCAAATGAAAGGATTCTGGTTTAATGACAAAAAATTTAATCTCATTTGTTTTCTTATATAAGAAATACATTTTGGTGGAAAAACATATTCAGGTTGCGTATTTTATTTACTCCGTAGTATATAGTAGACGTTGGTATTTTTGAGATGTGCTAATTTTAGAGTTTGTACTAGTTTTCAATTTTCTACTTCATATTTGTATGAGTATTAGGTTAAAAAATTGTATGTAATACTTATAAGATATATTAGGAATTTGTTTTATATAATCTCGTATATTAGAAATGGAGTATAAATCTATGTAATTGTTAACAATGATTACGATTAGTATTTAAAGACCTATGATGATGATATTGAGAAAGATGTGTGTTTTGTGGCATAACTTACTTAATTTAAACAATAAGCATATACGCAAATGAGTTAATTAAGGTGTTATGCGAACCATTTGCTAATTAAATAATATCATAGCTAAATAAATAATAATGATGAAGAATGTATGTTTGTGTTTTTGAATGATTGAAGCATCTTCAAGGGTGTATTGATGGGGCCAATTAAGTTGCTAGGGTTATAGTGTCTTCCACTCGCGAACCAATTATTGGCTCCACACCTAAAACTATTATGTACAAAACGTCTTGTCTTTTCTTATAGGTTGGCCAACCACTATCTCACTACGCCTACAACTATCAAATTTATACCTTACTATTTACTGAATCATATCGTATATAATATATACTAAAAAATAAAGCAAACATAAACTATTTATTAAAATGGACAGGATACATCTTAAAATAAAAATTATACAGTAATACGAAATACTTATATTGTTAAATACGAAATACTATTTACTTATATTGGTAATGGAAAAGTAGAGTTATATACCCCAAACTCTAATAGGCTAACACGGCTATACTCCGTATTATATGAAGTGTAATAATTAAGGGTAATCAGTTGGTTGATCAGGTGACAAACATGAACCCTTAGATGGATATTACATAATCATCATAAAGATACTCATTTTGTATTGGTCAGTTGTTTACCTTAATTTTAGAATAAAAATCAAGATGAGAGGATGGAGGACACCATTTGTAGACGTGTTTATCAAATGATAAATGAATAATAAGTTTTGTGGATTATCAAATTATACTAAAAACATTCCATGTATAGAAAGATAAAAAAAATGAATAAGATACCCGAATATGGAATAGGTAACAATGACCGGAACAAAAGGAGTATTATTGCACTTCCTATTAATTAGTTATTTTAGAGGGCTAAGTCGTTGTTCTAGTGAGATACTTATAAGTTATAAAATGACCGAGTTCAAAACTCAATAGCAGAAAAATCGCTCTGATAATTTTGTTGACAACAAAACAAACCAACAAACAAAAATGGTACCTCTGCAAGACACTACTAATTGAGATTCGTCATTTCTAACCTAGGTAAAGTTATACTGACATCTAGGGCAAAGATATAGTTCATGCATGACTCATATATAAGCTCTAGAGCATGCATGTATATATATAATATACTATCCAAATATGTATAATAAACATACATTTAGTTGTTGTTATAGTACACTTGTACGAATATAATTTCCCACCAACCTAATTCAATCATAAACAACTTTAATTAGGGGCAGCATGTCACAAAGAGACAAGAGATGGGATTGTTGAATTGAAGGTGACTTAATTGGTACTATTTGATTAAATAGTTGGGGTCCTAGTTAAATGGTAAAATGACATATTTACCCTTACTAAGACCCTCTCTTATTCATAATGTGGAACCCTCCTTAGAATAATAGCTCTTGTATTGCCGCCTAATGGGAGACAATGGTTGTGCTAATGAGGCCCCTCTTATAGAATGTGGTTACTCGTGACAATCATACATATACTTGTTCATCATCTAATGCTCTTTCTTCCATTCGTGTCATTTCTCTTGTCAGTTAATATTAATGTGCTTCAATCTCAATCTCAATCTCAATCTCAATCTCAATCTCAATCTCGAATCATGTCTATTGTTTGTTCTAACATTGGGTTAGTAATGACTAATGAAGGCATCAAGCTAGTCGTCGTCGAAATCTGATAAAATCGTATTAGAATAATATGTCTTGTGTATCTGTCAAGTTCCCTTTCGAATGATCCCTAAAAGGGTGAAACATTGTTACATGCATGTTTCGAGTTTACTTTCTGGGTCTTTTGTTTCATATAAGTAATGGATGGAGTATGCTTAATCGAGAGTATTATATAAATACTCTAATAAGTTATAACCTAACCAATATTCTAAAATTTGAAACTCTCAAATATCAATAAAACTTATTTCTCCAATGCAAGGTCGACATTGCTAACACTTCATTAGTGAATCACAAAAATTGCATATTTTATTATATATTTTTCTTACTTTCTTAAACTCGTTGTAACAATCTAAGACCATAAAATATTCGAATTAACTTAAAAAATGGAATATGTGTTAACTCATTGAATTGGTTAAATAATTTGGTTTATTGAACGGGTCAAGGCAGTGATCACAAAATCAAAATACGTTTCCAATACGATTCATCTAGGGGTTGAGACTGGGACAAGCTAGTACTCGAAAATTAAATTTATTTAGCTGAGCTCGTGCTGAACACTAAATTAACTCCACCAGCTCAATTTTGAGAGAGTAGGTCTTGATTAAAATCATCTTAACTTAAAGACGCTACACAAGCTTCTTTCAATTCTACCTTTACTATAACTCGTTATTTGTAAATGTTGTTTTAAGTTATGACAATCTTAAGCAATAAGCGGTGATTTTGAGAGTTTGTGGAACGGGCTACGAAACAGTGGCGATGATACAACGGAGATGGTATACAACATGCATAAGCATGTGATGGGGTTGCACTGAATAGAGGGAAGAAACAATAGGGAGACAAGTGATCTGAAAGATTATTCGTATCAAAGACACAACTTTTAGTACTGATTCATAGACTAATCTAGAGACTAAAGCGAATTACATTGAAATAGAAATAGAAATAGAAACGAATCTTATAGGGAAGCGTGGAGTGAGTAGTGCAGAGCAAAAGCTGCAATTCTTAGATAATAAAGACGTCAACACAGAATGTTTTATACGGAGTATGAATCAAGCAGACTTGTCCATTTGTGGCCCGCTCTTGCGTACTATTCCTCCTGTTTATGGTCCGCTTCCCCCCGCCTTCCAGGGTCCCCCTACTCCCCCTATTACGGGATTTAATTCAGCGGATTTAATATCATCCTACATGTGTACGTATATATAGACGATAAATCTTAAACTTACCTTATACATTCTGCTTATATCTTATTCGTCCAAAACGGGTATATTTGACCGTTTTAAGCTTAAGACGAATATATCCGTTTTAAATAAGAATTTGCCATAAAATCTGCATCCTATAATTTAGAAACGAATACAATCAATTAGAATAGGTGAACTAGTATAGTAATATACAAATTGAGCTCGTTATTTTTTTTGTATTATGTGTCATTTAATTGTGTTGGTGTTTGATGTCTCATTCAATTGAGTAAGTATCAGGTAAATTGACTGTTTAGTGAATACTGAATAGATTGATAAAAGTGTTATTATCAGGGACGTGGGTCGCAAACACGATTTACAACTTAAGTGTTTAAATAATTATTGATAGATCATGTAAGGGACAAAATTGTATTATTATTATTTGGTTGAATCACTTGAATGGACATGGTTAGAGTTGGTAATGCATTAATATTAAAAAAAGACTAATCCACCAATTGGCCGCATTAATAAATGGGAGGATTTTGAAGGGTTGATTTGAATTTACAATTTCAATACACATATATAAAAACATCATCATCATTTAAAGATTTAAGCAACAACAAATAGTTAATCAAAATAATTTATGGTTGGGTTAACATAAATATCCCTAAGATTGTCATTATTGAATTGACCAAATGGATGAATGAGATAAGCCCTTCGCTAAAAAAGAATACGTAACTAAATACTAGTCATCCACATCAGCATGCTTATTTTTCTCTTAGTAAATGCGAAGTATACTTCAATTGCAAATTCTCATTAAAACATAACAATTTCGTGTTTTAAAAAAGACTGGTCAATTCTCGTCATTTTAACGTCAGATATAACAATCAACAACCTGTTATCACTTAGAAAATATTATGGGTTACATTTCGTCTTAAATGTGTTACATTTACCCCATTTTTTTTAAAAGACAAAATATGACCGTCTTCATCTATAGGCACTTAAATACTTAAATCAATGAATGCCCTAAACAATTTGGAAAAAAGAAAAAAAAAACATGAAGAAACACCGACGTCCGAAAGCACGTAAAAAGAAGAAGAATAGGAGAAAAGTCATACACACACACAAACTAATTAATGTGTGTATTGTCGTATTCAAGTGCCCGCACGCGGCTGCCCGGTCAAAAATAGTCCCAAACATTGTTTTGATTAAAATCATCCCCCGTCTGTTTTGGGCCTCCGACTGGCACGCGCGCTCAGGTTTTTTTCCGTCTTTTACTTCTCCTTGTTAATATTCCAAACTACGTTAAATCATCAACGACATTTATTCCACCAACAAGAATCTCATTATTTGGAAGGTTACACATTTTAAATGATTATTATGTAGTAATAATCTACTTTTCTCTAAATTTGATGGACCCGTCACTTATATTTTATGTGTGTGTTAAATATACATTCGATAATTTGATATTAATAATTCATTTGGTAGACTCATTTTAGATGAATGAGTACGGTCTCCCAGGAGGATCAGATCTAATAAATTTTCTATTGCGATAGAATCATAGATTATATATACTTCTTCCGTTTTGACCATTTGTTTTCCTACTCCTTTTCTGACCGTCTTATTCATTATTTTATCTTGATGTATTAGACATAGTAGTTCTAATACGTATTATAATCTTCCACATCCATTATATTATCTACTTATCATTAATAATAACAATCACAAAGCGTCCCTCCTTTCTCTTTTCTCTTTGTGCCGAAAACAAAGATAAACAAGTGATCGAAATCGAGATTGTATATGTAATAATAAATGTCATATTATCTATGCCGTAATACAGAGTATAACGTAAAATGATACAATCTCTGCTGTCCTGAAAAATTGTTATCTATTGTTTTTTTTATTAAAAAAAAATCAAGGAAATAAAAAAATTAATGAAAAGAAATCATAGATTTAGCCTTTAGGTCAATGCCTATGTGCCCTATCTTATTGCTCACAAAAAGGAATGACGTATGATCATTCAACTATTTAAGGTGGCAAATATTGAAATTGACGTACGCTGAACGAAAGAAAAAGAAAGAAAATTGCAATAAAACTTGTTCGTCGGCTTGATTAATCGTTAAACTTGCAGTTGCTTTCATGTTTGAGTTAAGTAGACCAGACCACCTTCTTCCATAATCCGCTCTATCCTTGAGATTTTCCACATACATACTTTTTTATTCTTCAATATAGTCATTTCAACATTCTTGTCAGTTTGTCGTTTTGTGCATTGCATGTACCAACTTTTTTTTTGGGAGATAAATTTGTGCATGTACCTATTGCGGTTTAGGGTGATATAATAACAAAAATAAATACTCCACATTATGCCAAAATAATTGTAATTTGACTGATATAATCATCAAGCAATTCTACATTCACAAATTCTCATTAAAAACGGGCACTATCTGTCATAAGTTGAAAACGAATAGTGGCTCTGTCACAATATACAAGTGGTAAGGACAAGTGGATGACAAATGGATCCCCCCACTTGCCCTCTCACTTGCATATTGTGAGAGGGGCGTTAGCCGTTTTCAGCTTGTGACTAGGGGTGTTCACCGGTCCAGAACCGGACCGGACCGGATAAACTCGCGGACCGGATAACCACATATTCCAAGACCGGAGACCGGACCGGTTAAGAGGGGGACCGGACCGGACCGGACCGGAACCCTTAAGGTCCGGTTTTTTCCGGGTTTGGACCGAACCGATCCTTCTTTTAAAGGGAAAATTGAATTTTTTTTTAAGTATGGACCGGACCGGAGACCGGTCACCATATTTTTTGGGACCCGGAGATCGGACCGATATGTTCCCGGTCTGGACCGGACCGGACCGGCCGATCCAGGTCGGTCCGGTTTACCGGTCCGGGCCACTTTTTGTTCACCCCTACTTGTGACGGATAGTGTCCATCTTTAGTGAGACATGTTGTTCTACATTAAGACTCTGTTTGTTAAAACAAGATAGAAGGTAACTGAAACTTAATAAAAAGATAGCTGAAAATTAGAAAGCCAATTGAAACTTGAAAATATAACTGATAGAGTAAATAAAAATTAATAGTTGAAAAGATAACTAGTTATATAAAAATATTTGGTAAATTAAGTAAAAAAGTTCACGTTAGAAAATTAAGTCTAATAAGCATTCGAGTGAGGTACACGTTAGAAAAACCGATTATTATTTTATGAGAGTGTGGCAAGAGTGATTTGAAATTTTTAGTAAACAATTAAGAGGAATGAATAGTAACCTATTTTTGTTATAAATAAAAGGGGCACACACTGATATTTTTGGCTTCACCAATCACCACTAGGGGCACTAGCTAACGAGTATTTTTTAAAAGTTTGAACAAACATAAAACATAAAACAGTTACGTAAAAGCAAGAAAAACCCTTTGACGTAACCTAAGGGACTTGAGAATTGAGGGAATATACATTGAAAATCCTGTTAAAAATGTTTGAGTCGAGGAAGTGGGATATAAAAAATAATGATGAAAGCACCACATTTTTTTTACGCTTCGAGTTACAAGAACTTGATTACGGAGTACTTTGCAATTTACCCATCTAGATTGTTTTTCTGTTATCCTTGTGGATAAGGTGTTTTAGCTATAAATCGATTGGTTCGAATTAAATTCTTCCAAAAATGCATCTTGTTAGTTTAAACATACTTCGCATGAATACAACATGACACACATAACCGTAACCAATGGTTCGAAAAGAGGCAAAAGAAATTCAAGCTAGTACACATTGCACAATGACACCACTTCGCATGAATGCAACATTTGACGCCCGGGTCAACTAACGCTACGCGTCCGCCTCCCAACAACATCGTCACACCAAAAGTATCACAAGTTGGATGAATACTACAGACGATCGATGCTCAATCAGTTGTATGCTTAATTATATGTCTGAGGTACCATACTCAAGTACCCGATGAATTGGTGATATCTGAACATGATCGAGCACTACCCAAACCTATCAAGAATACAACGTACTTTCACTACTTAGACCTTAGTCCAACATGAAATGAGGGCACCAATAATGAAAGTTTGACTCAATCCAACAAGCATGAACACAATGAGCATTCAAGGTAGATATGAGATATATAAGTGAAACATCTCAAACCAATGATTTATGACATGGCTAATTTATACCTAGTTTTTACTCCGCAATTAACCCCGTTTTGCATAGTATTTAGGCCAATCATCGTCATTTATCGTGTCAAAAGCTTCATATTCGGTATTACTCGTCATTTGCCCTGTTTTGCATAAAAGGAAGGAAGTGAGACGGTTTTGGCATGACATCACACCTATTTCAAGGCACTTTGGCACTTGTGATGATCGGCGTGCGAAATTGAGATGACGAGACCAACTACATAGGCATATAGGCCAAGTTTTGGGTAGTTAGGATGAGCTTCTTGGATTTAGGGTGAGCTCCAATAAAGGTCGAGTTGGAGAGAAGAAGGTCGGGAGCAATAGGCTGAAATGGCCAAGCCCACCTAAGCGGACCCTAGATCGCCCGAGCTGAGCTTATGGTCGGGAAATGCTCAGCTCGCCCAAGGTCAGCCCTGATCAAGTCCCTTCGCTTGATGTTGCTTCCTTTTTTTTCCCCAAGTCTTGTGGTTAGTATAAATACCCTATGTCGTAATTAATTTGGGGATTCATCTTATACTCACCTTTTATTCTTAAAAGTTTAGATTAGATTTAGTTAGAGTAGATTAGATTACTTAATTGCTCTTTGATTACTCTTCAAATTAGTGGAGATTTAGTCTTGTCACTACAAGAGAAAGCTCGTTTTGCGACGGATTAATCCGTCGCAAAACATGGTATTTCTGTCGCCAAAGACAGTTTTGCGACGGATTTGCGACGAATCGTGCCCGTCGTCGATTTTCGTCGCAACCAAAAGTTTATGCAATCCGTCGCTAACATAAATAGCGACGGATTACAGGTGGCAGTTAAGTCAAACAATAAGTCAATTTTTGCGACGAAAATTCTGTCGCAAACATTGACTTATTGTTTGACTTGACTGCCACCTGTACAACCAAGTCAAAGAGGAAGTCAACATTTGCGACGGAATTTCCGTCGCAAAAATTGGATGCTCTTTTGACTTGGCAGTAAGTCAGTCAAATTTTGTGACGGAAATTCCGTCGCAAAAACACTTGTACATTCCAGGAATTGGCTGTTTCCTGCATCCCTTATACGCGTTTAAACGACAAAAAAACCTGCAAATAACAGAATTTTTCCAGTAGTTACGCGTCCAACAAAGTTACTAATGTAACACAAAAACCATGCATGAGCAAAGTTTTGATTTTATATCATAAAAGTAAAGTCTTACAAATAAAAGGTTTTAAGTTCAAAATAATTAACTAATCACTCAATCACACGGAGTGAATGGAGGGAAAGGGGTGAATGGGTGGGGCCTAGCATTATCGCCGCTATCATCATCAAAGTTGTCCCGACCCTGGTTAGAACTTCCAGTTCTGGTGAGTAGAATTTCTTACAACCTGACTCAAGTACTCTTCTATAGCTGCAATCCTTTGAGCTTGCTCGTCGCGCTCTTACCTAAGTGTCGCATTCTCCTTTGACAGCTTAGTAGCCAAACCTTGGGTGTACTGAGTCGGGGCTGAGGTAGCAACAGAGTGCCTATGATGGTCAAACAAATAATCCGCCGCTAGTCCCAATCCGTAGCATCTTCCTTTCTCGTCAAATCCAGTCTCATCATAATAGATCTCATTATCGTCGATGTTTTCGACTCCTTGACTTTGAAGCTCAGACTTCTTTGACATGATCTTATTCTGCATCACAAACAAACTCAGAATTAGTAAATAGTTAATGCAATTAAATATATAAATGATAAACATAAATCACTTAACAAAATAATGCATAACTTACAAAGAGTTAAGCTGGTTTTTTGATAACCATCCACGAAACTTGTGCTTCTTTGTCTTCTCTAAGACTTGCACGACATTTGGGATATCAGATGAATTTTTTCCGACCTACAATTTAATACTTGTTAGTATAACATATATATATATATATATATATATATATAGGTTCTTGTGAGTCCACCCTTTATTTTGAGTTCATGAGTCCTCATCCTAGCCATTAGATGAGCGAGATGAATGGATGAGATTGTAGAGACAAAAACACACTTAACACTAATCATTTACCTATGCACTAATTAACTAACTTTCTGTGACACCCTCAAATTTGCGGAAAGAAAAAAATAATTTAGCTAGATAAAAGATGAGAATACAATACAAAGGTGTCATTAATAAAAAGGTTCATACAAAAGGAAAATAATATTATACATAAAAATTATACAAGACGGGAGACATATCTCCCGTATAAATACGGAAATAAAAGAGTGTATAATATTATACAATCCTAAAGAACCGGATATAGGTCCAAGGTAAATACTTCGCTCGCTAGCTCGTCAATGTACCCCAAATATGCATCACCACCTGTTCGACCGCATTAAATATAAATACGGAAGCCACAGTCAGTGGGGAGTAACTCCGAGTTCTCCCAGCCACGAAATGTCGAGTTTAATTAAACATGAATAACATAAAAGCAATGTATATGGAAAATACAAAACCTTAACATATATGATATGCTTTTCATGTTATGAAACAATTAACTAACATATAACCTATCATATGAAAGCTATCATGTGAATACGATAATAAAATATAACACGAGGTAGGGAAGCTGGTATGCTGGCTCAGCGGTTACCATGTAACATGGCCCTGATACACTCAAACCCTAATCAACACGTAATCATGTGAATCAGTTAACAATCGGTAATCCAAACTCTATCAACCTTAGCCGGCTTGCATCTCACCTTCTAAGATTCATAGAATCATACAAACATGAAAGACCAATACGTCTACAAACAGGCATAAGTTCCTAGTACCGTCAATAGTCGACTTCTGTAACTCGAGGCTATACCACAAGGTAGGAAAACATCCTATTCCTAGACTGATCAGACCTAGCGACAACAGCTATTCCGTTCCCCGTCCCATGACATAACCGTCTATGAGAAACTCTACTAGGCGACCCCCTAAGCAGAGAGGGCTAGTACTTAAGCTGGCTCCAGTCCCAAAACGGATCAGGCAGCCATGCCCCGACTTGGTATCAAAAGGCTCCAGCCAGTGCAACAACAGATCAGCCATGAAACATATACTCGTAAAGATAGTAAGAGCCTATCAATGTCATGGTCCGATACTCAATTTGAATTAGAATTGTCAAGGACGCCATATTCTCATAATTCTCTATGGGTACTTAGTCAACATGACATATATCATACAATCAAACAGTCACGGAAAGAACTTCCTAACATGTGACTAATTGCATATAAATCATAATCAAATATCATATCGCCTCATATCTACTAAGGCTAATTCATTAATTAAATACAAACTTACTTGAAGACAAATCCCCGACCCGAGTCCCGCGACGGGTCATCAGTCAAAACGGGGCTGACTAGATCTTAGTTTGACCAAACCCGTTTGGTCAACCCGGCTAGAAACAGAGTCTTTACCACATAGACTTGAACATAAATTCATCATATTCATTACATGTTATTTTATTAAAACTTCTAACATGTGAATTATTAAATCTTACGAAAACCCGTTTGACTTAAAGGATAGCAAATTAAACTATAATCCCGTATCATAATTTCTAACATGTGAAAAATAATAATTTTATGAAAAACCTTTTTAATTAAATATTTTACTTATTAACATTTCCCACTTGCTAAAATTACAAAACACGATAAATTAACACTAAACTCAAAAACCGTCACAAGTCCCAAAGTGGGACCCACGGGCTGATTTGGGCCAAGAATAAACCGGCCCATTTGGGCTGTTTTGGTTTGACATTTTTAAAACCGTTTCTTAAAATTTCCCGCATGCTTAACATATTTAAAACCCGTCAAAACAACAACCAAACAATCAAACATCGACACAACACCACCGGACCAAATCCGGACCAATCCAGACCGGACCAGGACCGGCCTGAACCGGCCTGAACCGGGCCTGAACCGGCCGGTTTGGGCTGGTTTTTCAGCCTTGCTCCACGGTTCCCACCACCAACAACACCAACTAAATTCCAACATGTTTTTAATTCACAAACAACCATTTTAACAATCATCCATACAAAAATCATGATTATAATTAAATCATTCAAATATGTCAAAAAGATTAAACATGTCATAAATTCATACAACATAATAAAAAATGACTACTTATCATGTTACTACCAAAAATCCATAAATAACACTAACATGAACAAAACAAAAGATGAACACAAAAAAAAAGAAACAAAGGCAACAAAAGCTATGTAACATTAATTCGTCGAGTAACTCGGAATCGTTACCTAGCTTGCAAAATCAAGTAGCACCAAAATAAGAAGTAAAGAAAAACCCGTCTACTAATCTTCACCCAAAATATACGAGTCACCCAAACTCGTCTTCAAAATCTTCCCCTTATAAGAAATGACAAGAATAATATTGTTAGAATTAAAACTTGATTTTCCATAATTAAAGTGTTGAAAACGATTTTGTCGGAATTGAAAATAAACCGTACTTGAAGATGGAGAGCGAAGAGGAGATTCTATAAATATAAGTTAGGACGGATTTGAATAAGAAATGAAGGTTTTGTGACGATTTTGCTCAAGAACGACGAAGAACGATGAAGAACGACGAAGAACGAATGAAGAACGATTAATTTTAGATCTTAATTTGATGATTGTAAATGAAAAGTTGTTAGTCAGTAAAGTGGGGTGTGTGAGCCGTGTAGTTATAGAAGAAAGAATGAGTCGGGTTTTGAAATTTTTATTACGGAATTGACTCGGGTTTAATAATTATATTACGGTAATTGATTAAATATAATTAGAGATTAAGTTAATTAAACTAAATACCAAGATATTATGTTATTGTAATGAAAAGAAAGGAAAATATCAAGGCCTAAGAGAGAAAAGGAGCCGTGTGGATAGGTGAGGAATCGGGTCTGTTTTTGAAGCGATTTGCGGCGTTTAAGTTAACGGATCGATAAAGTAATAAATATCTAAGATATTATTATTAGATTAATCAAAATAATGAAAATATCCCAAAAGTGAGTGGAAAAGGATGACATGGGAGTGTGACTCATGCCAAAGTCGGGTTTCGGGTTTGTTTCGGGATTTACGATGACTCGGGAATAGTTAAATGATGCTCGGGTTTAAACCGTAAAACCTTATTATAAATTCCGAATAAATTCAAAATAATTTTATTAAATTATCATAAATCTAATAAATCTAAATAAAAATAAATTAAAAATATTATTTTTTTAAATAAAATTTCGGTTTTCAAAATTACAAGGCGAGTCGGAAAAAGTCAACGAAAGTCAAAGTTGACTTAAAAACGGGATTCTCATGGAATCTCTCAAAAATTCCAAATACGAACTCGGAATTTCAAAATTCAACTGGAAACAATAAATTCCACTTTAAAACTTAAACAGACTGAAAAGTATCCTTAAGATATTTTACTGGACAAATTGGGTACTTTTCGGGTTGTTACAAAAAATTTGATATTTCCTAAGCAACAAGTGGGGTCATTTGATGTGTATTTGACCTGTCTTAAGCTTCAGACGAATATTGTGTTTGTCGAATTGGTTCCATGTAAAATCGGGGTTTGGTTCTCTTCAAAAACAAAAAATAATAGGGATAATTTCCATGGTACCCCTGAGGTTTAGACTTTTTCACGTGGTACCCAGTTTTTTAAGAATCTGCCCATGACATTCCTCAACTTTCATTTTAGTGCATGATCTTCCTTATACCCTTAAACTCTGTTAAATTTGTTAACAGCAGAGTAAGTTTGTTGAATTTCAAATTTTGAAAAAGTAGTTATAATTAACTACTTTTTCAAATAATAAACTAATAACTATTTTGCACCAAATACCCCTAAGGTTTGAAAGTTGTGCACAATCTACCCCTGCCACCAAAAATACATGTAACGGCCATAAAACTAGCCTTTGGGACCGAAATTCTGCTATTTGGCTCCCTATCTAAGATACTTTGCTTCCATTTTATTAAGAGCACAAACCATTCATCCTAAAAACACACATTCATACTAAAAACACACATTCATTCTGAAATACTTGGCATGGAATCATCTAATTCTAGATCAAATTCAAAAGGGGTGCAATTAGATAACAAAAATTTCCCTAAATGCAAAAGAAGATTCAACATAAGGTCATCTGGACCTATATATGGCAGCAAAGCCTTCAAGATTATACTACAAATGTGACGAATGTGAATATTTTCAATGGTGTAAACAAAAAAATGAAGACATCACTAATTTTAACGACGATGAAACTCAACAACTACATATTGTCATTCAAGAGTTGAAGAAGAAGTTGAAGGAACAAACAACTAAGATTTGTGACTTAAAAAGAGATGTTCTAGATTTGTCTAAAATGTTTCAATTTAGTTTGAAAACATTCATAATAATGTATATTTTTCTAGTCTATATTATAATGAAGTAAGCATTATAACTAACATTGTCATTCAAGATTAGCAATATACTAATTATAAGCACTATAATTAACCTTGTCATCAAAGTTGGTCTTGACACCTTGACATTATAAACTGTAAGTCACAAAAAAAATGTACTATCTGCCCAGAATTTTTACTAACTGGCTGATTAAATTAACATAATAACTTTGCCTTAAACTGATTACCATTTCACCATTTAACAGTCCAAAATATTCTACTTAAAAGTTGGAGTTGACATTACAAACATAGTTCATGTTATAATGTCAATTACAACTCCTACAAAAAGTTGTACCCTAAGCTTTCATAATTAGTTTGACAATAAATAAAATGTTACCACATTTACTTCACATTCAAATGGGTGGTTGATTTGTTGAGGTTGAAGCAGTTGATTCTTTTCTTTTCTTTGTTGTTCGGCCACCTTGGCATGACCTTGCATTGTGGCCTAATGACTTGCAAATAGAACATTTCATGGTGGTGGACCTCCTGCCCTTCTTTTAGGTTCATCATGCTTCCTCTTCCTCTGTCTTGCCGGCCTTCCTGCTGATCTCTCTTGAACTGGTGGCAGGACCTTAGGGAACTGAAATTGTGGCCACTGCTCCTTATCAGGCAAAGGGTGCATGATTGTGCTATAAGTTAACTTATAGCACAAACCAGAGAAGTAGGCATTCAAATATTGCATTGGTTTTTCTTTGTTGTGATAAATGGCCTTACATGCTTGTTCCAGTAGACAAGTTCACTGGAAATGCAGTAATGGTACCTTCCACCACCTCATATTCCCCACCTCCTGCTTTTATAACCTTACAATGCCTTGAATCTGAGCAGTTAGAATCAATCAAAAATTTTGCATAAGAGGTTGGATCATAGGGTTGCATATTCTGAGCCTTATCAATTCTTTCAGCTATCTTGTCCATATGATATCGTCTAATGCCTTCTATTTGGGACAAAAGTGGTTTCTCCCTCAGTTCATTCATTAGTGCATTGAAGGACTCCACAAAGTTAGAGGTATTATGATCACAAGCTACCAATGCATCAAACTGATGTTTGGACCACTGCTATGGAACCTTAGACAAGTACTCAACAACTTCTTTACAAAGTCTGCCTATACCAGCCATTGCTTTATTGAAGACAAATGTTAATGTTGCATTGGCAACCATCCAAAATAGGCCATGATAGGCAGGCCCTACCCATTTCTCCTTGATATATTGTGTACAAATGTTGAGCACAAATTCTTCTCGTTGCAGTTGGGAACTCCTTTTGTAAAGCCTTCTCAAACCCTTTCATTCTGTCACTAATGAAAGTCCAATCCTACTTAGTACATCCCTCTTTTTCAAATGCAATTCTCAAATTTCTGAAAAAGTAACTCCATGTTTCAGTTGATTTCTTACCAACAATGGCATAAGCTATGCAATACAAGTTATTGTTGCCATCCAATGACAAGGCAGACAATAACATTCCTTTAAACCTACCCTTTAGATGACACCCATCTACTCCTATTATTGGTCTACAACCCCTCAAAAATCCCCTTGTCAAAGCTGTAAAACTCACAAACATCCCCTTAAAGTAGGTCAAATTGTCAGAATTAGGAGAATGCCAGGTTATAAGGGCCGAAGAACTAGTGTTAGTTGACTTAATCATCTCAGCATAAGCTGCTAGAAAAGAATAACTGTCCTCATGTCCCCCAAATATTTTATCAACAACTAGACTTCTCACTTTGTACATTGTCCTAACAGCCACACTTATCCCAAACTTATCCATTAACAAGTCAGCCATGCTCTTCACTGGCATGTGAGGATTTGCAGTCAACTCAAGCTCTAATTAGAAGTCATCCAATCTGTTGTTGCCATTGGATTCCTCTTCAGGAAATGACAATGCCTATGATAGCCATTAATTATCTTTATAGCCCAAGTCAACTTATCAGGGATTGTAGAAACATGAATATTTTAAGTACAATGCTCTCCACTACATTCAGCTGTGTACCTCAACTTATCAGATTTGATTACTATAACATTAAACCCTTCTTGAATGCAGTAGTCAGACAACACTGACATAAATGCTGCCTTGGAAGGGAAAAGTAACCAAGGACTCAATGAAATCTCACCCCACCTTTGAGGTAGATACATAATACCATTCTCAAAAGACTTCTCCAAATAACGATCCCCTTCTTCCTCTGCTTCTTCAACTCTTACTTTATCAAATGGATGCATTTTATTAGGATCCTGCTCCATAGACTCAGATGAGTCCTCATCCTCACTACCTCCACTACCCCCACTGCTATCTTCACTTTCTTCATCAGTGTCAGTGTAGTCTTCATCCTCCTCGTCACTTTCTTGACCTTCATCCTCATCCAAAGACACACTTATGGGCGCACCCCTTCTCTGAACCCTCCATGTCCTTGTCTCATTAGGATCAACATCAGGTTGAGATGTTGTCCCCTTAGAATGTGAAGTATAAATGCCTTTTATTTTAGCAGTTGATTTTGGAATTCATTTCTTTGTTTGAGACTTTTTTTTTTAAATAGTTGAGACATGTTAGGGGTACTCTCTTCTTGTGTGGTAAATCTGTTTTCAGTTGGGCAATTTTGTGTGAATTGACTTGGACTGGGGTTTGTTTGTGTTTCAGGTATTTCTCACTAGTTGAATTTTCTGTAAATTGAGTAGGAATAGGGTTTGTTTGTGTTTCAGGTATTTGTTCACTTGTTGAATTTTATGTAAATTGATCAGGAATAAGGTTTTATTGTGTTTCAGGTATTTGTTCACTGGTTGAATTTTCTGTAAACTAAGTTGGTATAGGGTTTGATTGAGATTCAGGTATTTCTTGATTCATTTCCTCTTGGCCTGTTTGAGTTGGAGTTGGAATGGTTTTTTTTTTAGTTTTGAGGTATCTCATGACTTGTTGAATACCTGTTGGACTCATGAGATAACTCTTGAGATTCATAACCTCTAACAAAAATAGTCTCATTACTTTCAACATCCACAACAGATACTTCAATAGCCAAAGGTTCAACGTCTAGTATTTCATCATCCATTTCAACCTCCACTCTGTTATTTACCATCTCCTTCTTCTCCTTCTTCCTCCTCTCTTTGTTTTTTTAATTCTGCCACTAACCCAAACTCTTTAGTTGGGTTATTTGTCTCCTCAATCCACACCATAATTGTATCACTACTTTCATAATCCCAAAACATTTTAAGTAAATCATCATCATTCCTGATATACTTCTTACTATTATTTCTCCCTCTATAATACATATCATGCACCGTAGATAGTAATACTTGTTTCAAAGACACAACCTCAAGATCAGCGATAACATCAATGAATTGTACAAAATCCACATCATAAATAGCATAATCAAAGGCTTTTTCCTTATAGTGACACTGCAACCAAAGCGCAGCTTCCATCTTACCAATTTCAATAAACCTATACATGTATATGATTCAACAAACAACAAAAACCCTAATAATTTCTTCATAATTATACCCAGTCAAACCCAACATAAATCACATAAACCCTAATTTTGTTTTTTTGGAGAAACATAAATCCTACATTTTACTCATGAAGAACTATTCACAAAAACAACAGAAATCCTAAATAATTATTAGATAAAAGACACAATCAAACACAACAAATACTAAAATTATAAAGCAAAAGGACACAACTACATACATGTAAATCAGACTAAATCACTACCTCTAAAATACTAAAACGCAATTCTTTATTTAAATTACCTCTAAAATGCTAGTTTTTTTTTGGTTTAAATGAGCCCACTTATATCGCGAATAAGAATCAAACCTTCAACTTCAGGATTAGAATAAGAGAACTTTAACCCGAGTTATCTCTCATTCTCAAATTGCTAGTACATAGAATTACAAGCATGTTTTGATCGCGTGTTCTCTATTCATTAGCTCAGAGTAGACCTGGCAAACGGGTTAACCGGGTCGGGTTCGGGTCGGGTCAGTTCGGGTCGGGTCAGTTCGGGTCTCTCGTTGATTTCGGGTTAATTCGGGTCGGGTCTGGTCATTTCGGGTTTCGGGTTTGTTTCGGGTTTGTTGTCGGGTCCATTTCGGGTCAATCGGGTCGGGTTATTTTGGATCGGGTCATTTTCGGGTCAAAGAATAAGAGACAAAATGCCATTTTAAGTCTTTTCGGTTCAATTAAAGTTATGTTTTGTCGGGTCATTTTCTGGTTGAGTGGTTTTGGATCGGGTTATTTTCGGGTCGGGTCAGTTACGGGTCAAGAAAGATCAGGTCATGTTCGGGTCGGGTCGGGTCCAATCGGGTTTCGGGTCACATTTGGGTGTTGTAGTTCGGGTCAATTTCGGATCACGGGTCGGGTCAATCGGATCGGGTTGCTTTTGCCAGGTCTAGCTCAAAGTAAACAAACCTTACCAGTTACCACAATACAAGGCTAATGGTTGTGATTTAGATTAACTTCTACTTTATTATATCTTGTTTGCTTCCAATACAAAAGCGCAATACCATAGTAGATTGCGACTTTAACCCTCTTAGGAAAGATTATAACTTTACCAACAAAATGAAGTTGAATGCAAAAGGAAAGAATTTGAATTGAAACCTAAGGAAGTGAACTTAAATCTTCAATCACAAATTCTTATTTAAGACGGGGGTATCCGTCTTAAGCTTAAGACGGATACCATATTCTCTCACAAAATACCCATCAAGGGTGAGTGGAGAAGCACATGGGGGTGCCCACCTTGTCCCCTCTACCCATTTCCTCTCACAAAATACCCGTCGCAAGATCCGACCCGTCTTAAGCAAGACCTACTGATCTTCAATACGTAGCATATGTAGACTAACTATTATATGGTTAAGGCTAATTAAAGTGTAATGAGGCAGGAAAGATTAAATATAAGTTAAGAGGATTAACTTGAGCTATAGACTAAACTAGATCAAATGACATAAGATAGGGTATTTATAGGTTTACAAGAGAGGGGGAAGAAACGGGCTTAAAGCGCCGTTAGCCTTCGCGTGTTTCCCGATCGAATTATTTTTTCCAACAGGGTACCAAGATACTTTCTTTCTTTTCTTCGTTATTCCTTCTCTGCTTCCTCTAGGGACCGCTACTTCCCTCTAGGAAAGCTTAATACTTCGTAACATTTTTCTAAGGGAATGGTCTCCTTGAATTGCTTTCCTCTAGGGAAGCAATTTTCCAAGAAGAAATGATCAAGCTTGATACTTTGTAACATTTTATGAAAATCTTTGAAATGATAATGAAATTTTTTGAAAATTATGTGCACATACATTGAATTACTATTTATTTATAATACTCCCTTCATTCAAATGAATTTTATACGTTTGTTAATACTAGATGATGTGAGTTACGGAGTATATTTTAATTAAGAAATTCATTTAAATAAAGGGAGTACACGGCTTAATTTGTGCACTATTTATATAAAGCCAATCTGAGTATAATTATAGCTAAATGTTTTCAAAAATACTCCCTTTGTCCCGGTAAATTGTTGTCCTTTGCTTTTTGGACACTATTTATAAAGGGAGAGAATTCTTAAAATAATTTCTAATGCATAACACAAAATAGAGTCATGAGAAATTTTGTTTGATTCGTCATGAGTACGTTAAGAATATCAAAATTTTATAATTTTCACACTTATGTTGTAAAAAATATTTTCGAAATAAAATGTGCATTGACTGACGTGTAAAAAACAAAAGACAATAATTGACTGGGACAGAAAGAGTATCTCCGAATAATTTGAAGTAGCCGATTTGGACTTTTATTTGCGGTATTGAGGTCAAAGAGAAGTAACGATCACGATGTCAACGGAGAGTGTCCGTTAAATAAAAGTTACGGAGTATTAGTTGCAACTTATAACGTATACCAAATGACGAGGTATAGTAATTACATGCAATTGAATATTCAAACGTAGTTTACTAATCTCGTATATTGGGGGTTGTTATTCCATTGTCAAAAAGGCTACACATACACAGTGCGTATGAAAAAGTCATATACAACCAATAAAAATGTGACATGTGACAAACTCAAATTAGTCTTTATTAGTTAGTTTAAGGTTATGTTAGTCATTTAACATATGTAGTAAACATGTTAACTATATTTATGGAAGATGTTTGATTCTTTGTTATAAATACATAATATTGATGGAATTTTTTTTATTTGTTAATACATTTCGATTAATGACATTATTATTATTATTATTATTATTATTATTATTTTTTTTTTTTTTTTTTTTTTTTTTTTTATTATAAGATGCGCGCAGCTTTCATTAAAATAAAATTTATAGTTTACAAGAAGTTGGCGGGGAGCCGAGAGACAATCTGGGCCCTCACCCCCTTAGCTATAGAGAAACTAAGCCTAGTAAAGATATAAGCGGCCACCCGAGCCCCAGCATCCTGAGATACCGAGAATTTCTGGATCCGCTTAAGCAAGTCAACAGCATCCTAGCCCAGCTCCCCAAGCGAAGAGAAAGAGAAGGGTAGGAAACCATAGCCAGCAGTTGCGCATAAATCCCTCTACTTAGTACATTTGCGCTGAGCAGCATCAGTAACAACCCGTCCCGGCACAAAATCAGACATCCCAGTCTGAGTCAAGGGGGAAGATCCTGTCAAGTCAACACACACATCACGCCCTCTGTCCCACGAATAAAGTAGCAAATCCGCAGGTCGAAGAGATCCGTCATGCCCGTCAACCAAACCGATATCAACCTCCTTGCCCGAAGAAATACCAGACCTATAGCATATGTCGAATAAGGTGTCACGAACGAGGTTATGCCGATGCTTAACCCCCACAGTACCAGTACAAGAAACAGCGTGGTCCCCATACACATCATCAGCAAAAACCCGAGAGCAAGCAGGACAAGGCCTAGATACCGTGAATAACGGGACACCAAGGCGATACCCCAGCACACTACGGTAAGTCCTCCGGTTCATAGTCTGACCCAACCCAGAGATAGGAACCGCGCGCAACCAATCAGAGGCGTGGGCACCCTGCTGAGACTTCCATAACGCAAGCTGACGCGGTGTCAAAGAGAATACAGATTCCGCAGTAGCAGCAATCCTCGCAAAATATATATCTGCCAGTTTCTTCATAAGTTTAGGGGCAGCGATTTCACTAGGATCACGTAAAAAGGAAGAACCTGTAGTCTCAGAGAACACCCGCAAGGCATCGTCGAAAGTAGGACCAGAATCCACAATACCTGAAGACCGAAGTAGCTTAGCCTGCAAATCAGCAGACTGCAAACGGGACGCTAGAAAAGCATAATGAAAACCATCCCCGGCAGCATAAACACCGAGCCCACCCAGATGAAAAGGGAAAGTGGCAAGGCGCCACTGCCAATCCCCAAAACCAGGCCCAGACGCGGTGACAATACGTTCCAAGCTAGAACGAAGTGCGGCATCAAAACGAAGATGGACAGACCCAAAGATCCCCGGGGAACATGTACGGAGGGTAAAGTAGAGCTTAGATATACCCGTACAAGCTCTAAGCAGAAGCAACTCACATTGCGGGTCCCCAATCCTAGCAACTAAATCCATCAGCTCGATGGTCTTATTATTATTATTATTATTATTATTATTATTATTATTATTATTATTATTATTATTATTATTATTATTATTATTATTATTATTATTATTATCAATTTATCATTACTACTACTACCGTACTACTACTATTAATTGTAATGTAATTACGTAATATCATTCAATGAACCCTAATTAAGTTAATGAAAATTGATTAACCCTAAGTTAGTTCAATTAATCAAATCCTAATTCAATTGATTTAATCCATTCGTTTTACCCTAATTTAATGATTCAAAATCGGTTAATTAATCAATTCGAATACTTTATTCTATTTTTATTTAATAATTATTCTATTCGATTAATTGATATATTTGGCTTAAATTTTTTAATGTTGTTTACATCTTAAGAAGTTTTTTTTTTTTTTTTTTTTAATTATTGTTACCTTGTTCTTAAGAAAGAATTTGAAACGATATCTTTTCCATTATAAAAATTTATTCTGTTATAATTTTATTCTTTCTATATTCATCATTTTATTATTTAATTTTAATTTATTTACTATTCATAATTTAGACGTTCCTATAACTTTACCTCCTACGCATCCACAATGGAGGTCTAGGGGATGATATGCACTACAAGGAAATATTATGAGACGTCTACAATTTGACAATAAGTCTAATTATTCCAATTATTCCAATTATTAGTTTTGAATTTTAGGGTGTTTTTATGTTTACTTTTTAGTCGTTTAATTATTTATTTTTTTTAGTTTAATTTATATTCCCACGTTACGTTATGATTTATCAGAGTAATTGTTTTTGAAATAAATAATTTCATATTTATGTTGACATTTTTTTTTATTTCTTCGTAATTTACACACAAATAAAAAAAATACAAAACTGACCCAATTAATTCATAGAAAATCCTGTAATTGGATTTCATCTTAAATGAAGATATTATTGACCATAATTAATTCCGAAATAAATATACTATAATCAAATATCTTGATGATTCCTAAATTATAGCCTTAATTGAAGGCATTAATTAGTTTCCTTAATGGAGTGTTGGGTGCCAATTTGAATTTTAAAGTTTTAAAATTGGCATAAAATTTGAAAAACTTATTCATAATTTGAAAAATATTAACTGTAACCTTAATTTGACTTTTTTTTAAATAAAAAAAAATTAAAAAGCAGTTACTGTATTCAATTTGATTTTTAAAATATTAGCTTATGCGAATTTGAAACTTAAAATTAACATTTGCAATTGGTTATTGAGGTTTTGAAACTTGATTTTATTTAAAAGGTGTTTTTTCGTTTGAGATAAACATAAATATCGTCAAACTAGATATTTTGAATATATAACGTGTACTTAGTTAACATAAATTGGCGTCAAACTTGATTTAGGCTTTGGCTTTAAATTAAGGGGTTAAGGTATTTAGGGTTTAGGGTATTTGGGGTTTAAGGTTTAGGGTTTAAAACCGACATAATGTAAACAAGTAGTTAGTTATACGAATCCTGGCTTAAAACTAACATTTTATGTAAACGTGTACTTAGTTATACTGTTCATAGCTTACAAGCGACATTTTATGTAAACGGTTTGTTAGTTATATCGATCATAGCTTAAAACTAGTGGCGGACCTAGAGGTTTATACATGGGAGTGCACATTTTTCCCCGGGTAACATAGCAATATGATTGATAATTAGAACTTCTCGTCGTCATTACAAGTCAACATAACGTCAAAAAATTACCTATACGACATAAAATTTTATGTCATCTAAGAGAATTTAATGTCGTAAAAAATGCTTTAATACATGGTCATGATCTTACCCAAAAAACTTCTCTTGAAATTTTGAATTGCTATTGATAAAAAAAATCTCTTTAAAATTGTTACTCACAAAACGAATTCATATTAGAAATTACTCATTTTTAAAGTTTTGTTTTTTTATAATTACTCTCTTATATATATTTTGCCCCTAAAATTACTCCCTTTTAGTTAAAAACTCCGTCCAACTTAAGTAACATATTACATATGTTTTTGAATTCTCCCATCATTTGTCTACATATTATAACTTTCAAAAAAATAAATTGGTTAACCCTCAAACAAATAAGTGCAAAAACATACGGAATAAGTCACTTAAGTTGCAGTTTTGAAGCAATTTTTTTGTAGAAATGTATCTTAAGTGAGTGAAATTTTCTTTTTAAAAAAACATTATAAGGCAGTAAGTTTAAATAAACTGGATTTTAAAAAGGATTAAAATGTAATTTAATCTAAAAGAACTTTGAAATTTAAAATACTCGGTAATTAAAAATTTAAAATTGGCAACCGAGAAATTCTAAGTAGCCATCGAAGTGAAGGTATGTTAGTTCGTATGGTAAGGAGCAAAATAAAGTGGGAAGGAAAAGATAATCTAAAATATGTTAGTTTGTATGAAAATGAGCAAAATAAAGTAAGAAGGAAAAGATAATCTAAAATTTAAAAAAATGCTGGATAGGAGGTTCGAACCCCCACCCACACGTTGGTAGCAGACAATCTAACCGCTGAGCCAAGCAGATCTGCCTGTCACGTTCTACATCCTATATGTATATGTACAGTTCTTACGTAAAAAAAAAAAACGAAAATCAGAATCTGAGGGTGCGCACGTGGGGTACTGTGCGCACCCCCAGGTCCGCCATTGCTTAAAACCGATTTATTATGTAAATTGGCACATAGTTATATGGATCATAGCGTAAAACCGACATTTTATGTAAACGGGCACTTAGTTATATCAGTCATAACTTAAAACCGACATTTTATGTAAACGGGTACTTTGTTATATCGAATCATAGCTTAAAACCGAGTTATTATGTAAACGTGTACTTAGTTATATCGGTCATGGCTTAAAACCGACTTATAATGAAAAAGGGTACTTATTTATATAAGATCATAGCTTAAAACCGACTTATTATGTAAACGGATACTTAGTTATATAGAATCAAAGCTTAAACCGACGTTTTATGTAAACGAGTACTTAGTTATATCGGTCATGGCTTCAAACCGACTTATTATGTAAGCGGGTGCTTAGTTATATATGATCATAGCTTACAACCGACTTATTATTTAAATGGGTACTATGTTATATAGGATCATAGCCTGAAACCAACATTTTAAGTAAACAGGTACTTAGTTATATCAGATCATAGCTTGAAACCGACTTATTATCTAAACGGGTACTTAGTTATATTGGTCATGACTTAAAACCGTCTGATTATGTAAACGAGTACTTAGTTATATAGGATCATAGCTTAAAACTAACTTCTTATGTAAAGGGATACTTTGTTATATAGGATCATATCTTAAACCCGACATTTTATGTGAACGGGTACTTAGTTATATCGGATCATAGATTAAAACCGATTTATTATGTAAACTGGCACTTGATTATATATATGGATCATAGCGTAAAACCGACTTATTATGTAAACGGACACTTTATTATATTGGCCATAGCTTAAAACTGACATTTTATGTAAACGGGTACTTAGATATGTAGAATCATAGCGTAAAACCGACATTTTATATAAACGGGTACTTTGTTATATATATATCGTTCATGGCTTAAAACCGACTTATTATGTAAACGCGTACTTAGTTATATATGATCATAGCTTAAAACCGACTTATTATGTAAATGGGTACTTAGATATAAAGGATCATAGCTTAAAACCTACATTTTATGCAAACAAGTACTTAGTTATATCGATCATGACTTAAAACCCGACTTATTATGTAAACGCGTACTTAGTTATATATGATCATAGCTTAAAACCGACTTATTATGTAAATGGGTACTTAGATATAGGATCATAGCTTAAAACCTACATTTTATGTAAACAAGTACTTAGTTATATCGTCGATCATGACTTAAAACCGACTTATTATGTAAACGGGTACTTAGTTATATAGGAGCATTGCTTAAAACCGACTTATTATGTAAATTCGTACTTAGTTATATAGGATCATAGCTTAAAACCGACTTATTATTTAAATGGGTACTTAGCTATAAAGGATCATAACTTAAAACCGACATTTTATGTAAACAGGTACTTTAGTTGTATCGATCATGGGTTAAGACCGACTTATTATGTAAACAGGTACTAAGTTATAAAGGATCATCGCTTAAAACCGACTTATTATGTAAATTCGTACTTAGTTATATAGTATCATAGCTTAAAACCGACTTATTATGTAAATGGGTACTTAGTTATATAGGATCATAGCTTAAAACCGTCTTATTGTGTAATAGGGTACTTAGTTATATCGGTTATGGCTTAAAACCGACTTATTCTGTAATCGGGTACTTAGTTATATAGGATCATAGTTTAAAACCGACTTATTATGTAAATGGGTACTTAGGCCCTGTTATTATTATTATTCTTATTCTTATTCTTATTATTCTTATTATTTATTCATACTCCCTACATTTCATATTTAAGGCCAAATTTTAATAACTTTGACCATAATAAGTGTTAAAATATGAAAAACTAACATGTTATAAGAAAAAACATTTATATTCACCATAAGAAACTATTTCGAAAACATATTTTTCAAATGAAAAAAAAGTAAATACAAATGAAGAAAAATCGAGTCAAAGTGTTGTTTTGAATACTGTGCAATTCAAACTATGAAAGTTATTATGAGATGGAGGGAAGATCTATTAAGCAATAGATACAATTTTCGAAATATCTTGCTTAAATAAAGCTAACAAAATCTTTTAAATAGGCAATATATTAATTTGAAAACATATCATTTTAAATAAGGCAGGTTAAATAAAAAAATAAATAACTTTCCTAAAAACAAGCTAACAATTTTTATAAAAAAGAAATTATGAAATTTTATGAGGGAAATTTTAAAACTACAAGATTTTTTTTGTATTACGGTTTAATTTATCTCGCCCATATACACACACCTCTCCAAAAACTTTTAACCTAAAATCTAATTCACTAGCTAAACCCTCAATCTCTCAGTGTCTCTTTCTCTATCTCGCTATCACCACATTAGTATTTCATTAATATTTTCATGATATTATCTCATCATCTCAATCTCTATAACATATCCCTAAATCATTTAAACTATTCCCCAAAGCATTTAATTTTGGGGTATAATTTCCGGATCTATTTTGCAAGTCCCTCAATCTACAACTTTTTAATGTATTTGTTTATATTTTTAATGTATTCAATCGATTTAAGGTTGGTTTTTGAATGTTTTGGTTTAGTTTTACTGAATTTGATGTTATCATCAATTGAAATCAATTGATTTAGTGTCCCTTTCATCTGGAGATGCATAGTTTAAGTGCTCCGTAACGTCAAAGATATAATGGATTAACCAAAAAATCTAGTCTCAAAAATTGGTTTGACTCAATTTTTCTAACAACTCAGACACTTTTTCTTGAAGAAGACAAAACAATATCTCTTGTCATTCTTGAATTTGTAAGACGTCATTTGGTCAAAGTTGTGTCTCCAAAAAAGCGCCTTTGACTACGACAAACGAAAAAAATCAATTGAGAATTCGGTTTCGGTGAACCGGTCAAACCGAACCGTTCATCCGGTGAACCGAACCGAAAAAACCGGTTTAAATCGGTTCGGTTACGGTTCAGCAATTTGGAAAACCGATTGACCGGTTAACCGGTCAATTAAGCCGGTTCAGTGAACCGAACCGGTTTTGAACACCCCTATTAATTAGGGTGTTTCTATAATGGATTAAATCGAAAATATTAAACTAAAAATAAACTAAAATCGAATGAAATCATAACTAGTTTATTTTAAAGACTAGCCAGGTTCAACTAAAATAATAACATAATCAAATAACTTAAAATTATTTTATTAAAAAATAAAAAATAAAAATTCGATTGTTGATTTAATTTTGAGTAAATTCGATTTAATTTTAGATATAAAAAATCTAGAATGAGTAATCTGGTTAATTATTTTTTTATTTCTATAAATCACATCAAAAATTTTAACATATAAAATTTTGCACCATAAATCAAATCTTTTCCATAAATATAGTTCATTAGATGTATTTAACAAGTTAACTACATATGTTAAATGACTAAGCTAACCCTAAACTAATTCATAGAGGTTAACTTTAGTTTGCCACATGTCACATTTTTATTGGTTGTGTATGAAATTTTCCATACACATTGTGTATGTGTAGCATCTTCCTTGTTATTGTTATACAATCAAGTCATGCCGTGTAAATTATATGAAAATTGGCAATTAACCATGCCACTAATTATTAACATTGTTGTCATGAAATATGAACTAGTTTGCCGATTTATTTGTGTTATTAACAGGAGAGTTTGTACCTCTTCGTATCATGTTAGGTTGAACGGGTGAACAACTGTTTCTAATTATCCTAAAATTAACGGTAAAATGAGGAGGCTCTATAATAACTAGATGCATTTTGGCCTTAAAAGTTTTTATATTTGTTTCCGAATCTAAACTTCAAACCAATAGTACTTCATAGTTAATTGATAAAGAAGGAATGTAATTAATCAATTTGAGATACTTGTACTAGATAATAGTCTTAAGATAATGTAATTTATAACACAATGTGAAATCAACAAAAAAAAAAGCAAGTCTACAATATCTACAATTTAAGCTTGGTATGTTATTTGTATATTTGTATTTTATGTTTTGAATATCAAACTTAGCATATTTAATTGTATTCAAACAATTTGGTTCTGAATGAATTTACCGACAGTTTATCACGTTCTTTCTATTCAAAAAGTTAAAACTGACATGTTTTTTTGGTACATTAAAGTTTAGGTTAAGGGTAGATTTTACTCATTCCTAGATCAGGGCAGACCACCGATCTCATTAAAAACTTAAAATAATGTTTACAAATCGTCTACCAACGGTCATGTTAACATGCAGCAAATATATGGATCGACATACATCATTAGATCACATACATAACTAACACACAATTCTAATGTTTCACTCCATCGACACTTGTCGATCATATGGGATATCAGAACATTATTAAGTATTTGGACCATAATGTTCACTGGTTTCATAGTCCAACGTCATGATAATCTAATTATTTTAACCACCATAAAACTACACAAATTCTCATTTATGACGAACAAATTCCGTCACAAACTTGTGACGTGAAATAAAGGAACAAGTGGAAGAAGCACATGGGAGACCAACTGAAAAAAAATTGTAAGATGTCACAAGCTTATAACCGTCAAACTATCTGTCATCTAACAAACTGAAAACATGTTAGTATAAAATTAAGACTTTACGTGCAACAACGCATGTAAGGTTTACATAATGCAACCCACATTCCTCTAGTCATGAAAGCCACTAAAAAATCGTATGACACATCCCATTACTTTATATTTTAACAACTATATTAAGAACATTACATATTCACAGGTAAGAGTGATGCATGCAACCAAAACTGCCCGATATACATACTTGCTACACCTTGCTTTCTTATGTTCTTTGTTCTTATTAGTAAACTACTATAATGCGTTCACATAAGCTACTCAATTTTAATATTACAAAAGTTCTTTCATCCTTTGTCAAAGGTACAAATATTGTCCGAGTGCATTGTACAAAAAATATGGTTTCATATGTAGTAATTTTTCATCATTAAAGTTTTAAATATCTTAAATCTTTTGTCTAATAAACATCTAATAATAAGTAGATTCATATTTCCTAAATCTTGGCTAATTACATAATTACATTGTGAAGATCGACCACGATTGGATAACACTAATCAGAAAGTTTAAATATTTTATATTAGTTCGTATTTTTTTACAAAAAAATGTTTAGGTTAAGGGTAGACCTTACTCATTCCAAGGTTACGACGATCATCAGGCTTATTGAGGACTTCAAGTGTTATTTACAAATTGTTTAGCAACAGGGTATATATTTTAACTCAATGAGAATCGATCCCCTGACTTCAGGATCAGAAGGTGAACTCTTTACCATTAAGGTCAACCCTTATTATATAACGATTGTTACTATATTACTCGTATTTAATATTTTTATTTGTTTTTTAGTTACTCCCTACGTTCCAATCATTTGTTATCCATTCATTTTGGCATAAAAATTAATAAAAGACAAAAAATAATAATGATAAATTAAGGAACTCTCTCAAATGTCCATTTGCCCCCTTCTAATTGCCACTTGCCTACTTGTAAAAATAAAATATAAGAAGCAATACCCTTTTCATTTGTTACAAAAACCTTTTATAAAATAAAATTTTCAATGAAATAGTTTTCTCATATTAATACAGAGGAAGATGATAAAATAAACATAAGTTAAAATAGCTTGGGAAACCGACCGCTCGATACTATTAACGGACTTGTAAACAAAGTACTCCTTACACCCCGGTCATTTACTTACCATTCATTTTAGTATCTCATTCATTTGTTTACCATTTTATATATGGAAGTTTTCTATGCCTATTTTGATCTCTTAATAAAATGATTGTCCACGTGTCATTATTTCCTGAAATGTCCAATGTGATTTAAATATTTCGAATATTATTTCCTGAAATGTGATTTAAATAGAAGAAAATTGATTTGATTTGATTTGAACATAATTGCCAACAAATCAACGGTAAAAAGACTTTAAAATTTTGATTTCAAAAGAGAGAGGAAAAAATGAGAAAAGAGTTGGCAAGACAACAAATCAAACCATTTACGGGTCCCACACACATAGCTGGCGCAACTAAACTGGGCAGCCACAGCGAAGAATCCGGGCAGCTGCCCGCCTCAACAACCCTCTGCCCAAATTCTCACCTCTCTATAAATACAACTCTCTCTCTCTCCTCTACTACTACCACTTATTCTCTCTACTGATAAAACACCAAACAACTTTCTCTCTCTTCAACAAATCCTAAGCTTATCTTTCTCTCTCATCTCAACAATGGCGAGCACAATGCAGCTCTCTTTAATGGCCGCCATTGTCGGTGTGTTCGCTCTTCTTAGCACCGCCGCCATGGCCGCTGATGCGCCCGCTCCCAGCCCTACCTCGGCTGCTGGATCTCTCGTTCCTTCCGTTGCTGGTGGTGTCGCTGTCGCTGTTGCGGCTTTCTTCTTTGGATCTGTTCTCTAGATCTGATGGTTTCGTCGTCGGAAATAAGATTTAATTAGTAGTATATATATATAATATACATTAATTAATTTGAGGTTATATTTGTGATGTGGTTGGTGGTTTTGTTATGCTAGGGTTTTAGTGGAATTTGGTTGGTTGTTTTGTTTGGTTTTGGTTATGGTTATTGGGAGAGGGATTGTTGGTTGTTGTCATTTTGTTGTGGGATTTTGTATTATTATTATTATTATTATTGAGTTTTATCATTTTCACATTGTGGTTTTGCTTAGGTTTTGGTTTAATAATTGTGCATTAATTTTTTCGTAATCGTATTCAATTGCGCAATTTGTGACCGAGAAAATGAACCTAAAATTGTAATTAGTAAATAGTGATGCAGTCGGTCTTGTTTCAAGCGGGTCATTTTGGTTGAAATAATAAGACGGAATGT